>CAEFZX010007673.1:0-165818 GCA_903066825.1 Alfaro cultratus | reverse complement strand
TTTTATCTCTTTTTTTTTGGGTTTTACGACACCCCAATTTTTGCCCCAAAAAAAAAAAAACCCCCACAAAAAAAAAAAAAAAAAAAAAAAAAAAAAAAAAAAAAAAAAAAAAAATCCCACAGCATGCTGCTGCCACTCCCATGCGTCACACAGGAATGGTGTTTTTAAGTTGATGTGCAGTATCAGTGGTGTCAGACTAGACAGAATATGTCTGCAGACCACAGTGTTCACATTTGTATTTGTAAAAATGTTTTCCTTCCATTTCACAATCATGCACTACTTTGTGTTGGTTTTTTACACAAAATCCTAATAATATGCAAACAGGTTTGCTGTAGTTATATGACAAAGAATGACAAAATAATGAAAGTGTGAAAAAATTCAAGAGGCATGAATATTTCTGCACAGAGAACTGCAATAAGAGCAAGAAAAAGCAACTCAAGGCTGTTTGTCCACAAACTTGGTGAGTCTACTGCGCTGTCCGTGGTGCTGAAACAGCCTAACGCTGCAGAAATATAACCACACGCTGCTTTTCCATTATCATTTTCTGATATTTTTAACCAGTCAGAAGATAAAAAGTGCCAGTTACAGCACCACAGAGGAGCTGAAATAGGAAAAAGGAAAGAAGATGCAAATCGTCAGACACTAGAGGCGTGCCGGAGCGTCAAAAGACAAAAACGGAAAAAAAAGACACACCCAGCAGATGAGTCAGCACATCCAATTTCAATTCTGAAGTTTGAAGTCGTTATGCAAGTCTCAAGGTGGGCTGCGCTGTGGGGTGCAACATTTATTCTGAAACAATTACAAAGTGCGAGTGTGTGTGTGAGAATGAGGCGATCGAGTCTAAAGAAACAAAAAAAAAAAAAAAAAAGGAGAGAGAAAAACACCCCAGTAAGCTTTGGAGAGTTCAGTATTCATCATCTAGCTCTGCACGATGTGAGAGGAGAGGAGAGAAGGGATGAGGAGGGGAAATATAGGTCTGAGATCAGCGATAACAAGGCAATCTCACACATGGTTTCACGTTAAGATGACGGGAGAATTTTAAAGAAGAGCCCCCTCTATTGGACACCTCCATGTCAATCACAGCATGGAGAGAGAAGCAAAGGTCCCAGTGTGTCTTTTTTATTATTATTATTATTATTTTTACCTTCTCTATAGTCTAATCCTTGCACTGCTGCTGTGAAGAAACAAGGCTTAATAATAACAACAGCTCCTAGAAATTATTCACTGCGGCTCCTTTTGTTATTTGCGCAGCTAAATGCTTTTCTATTGTCAGTGTTTTCAAAGGGGGCTTCACAAACAAGCCTTGACAAGTGCAACAAAACCCATCTATTACCACCAAATACGAGGCATTACTCAGATTCCCTCTCATTCATTACAGCCTCCCAGTATAAAAGCCAGACATGCAGTGTGATGAATGCTTTCTCCATTAATGGAAACACTGCGAGGCATCTATCCATCTCCTCTATCAAGCTGGGTTTTTTTTTTCTTTTTTCCCCTGAATGAAAGTTGAACAAAATTAAAACTGTCCACTGTGTGTTTGTGAGAGCTTTCTCATTTAGGAGAAAAACAGGAATAAAGTATGCACAAATGAACACGTTGTTTTTTAGAAACATCAGGAAAATCAGATAGGTGTTGAGATTTAATTTTCTGTTGCTCTCAACTCAGGAGACGACGCCTGGACTGAGCTGCAGCGGCACGATGAGCGGAAGATGAAAATTACAAGGAGTAACTGAGCTGGATGGAGTGATAAATTGAGAGAAAGATGAAGAAAGTTGGTGGAAAGAGGCAACAGGGCCAAGATAGAAACAAGAGACGAAATAAAAACAGCAGGAAGAGAAATGAAAGAATAAACAACAAAAACAGGATTCTTCAAATAACAAAGTGAGACTAGATGTCGACTGTAGAAATAAGTTCATCAGAACTTAATGTGAGAAAAATCAATCTAAGATCTCAACATGGTCCTTCAAATATATATAAAACTAAAGAAAATCAGGATATTATTTCGATCTAATTTGGACTTTTAAAAAAATAATCTATCATTATAAGAATGGGATTCTCATAATGTGATTACCTCAAATAATAATGCTTTTAAACATTTTAAAGCAAAACCATAGAACAAATCTATTTGCTTTTATTTAAAACAGAAAAGCAAATATTATTTCTAGTTCTACAATAACAATATAAGATAATAAATATTAAAATATTGTATTTTAAAATGTACGTATCAATACTTTAACTCTGATACATAGACATAAGCAAAAAAATTTAGAGAGTAACAGAGCAACACAGCAAACTGATATTTAGTTCTTACTTAGTCAGGTTATCTGCTCAATTAGTCAACCTGTAGTCGGACATTTCCAAAATATTATGAATCTATGAGCAAAGTGTGGTGCTAATTTAGTTTCCACATCGTGATTGTCTTGACTTGAATTATTTCAAAATAACCGTTTTTTAAAATTACTTTTGATAAGATCTGGAAAATTAGAAAAGGCTTCTTTCAGTCAGCTGATGGACAGTGTGCAGCAACATGTGGGGGAAAGAAGAGCTGCATAACTCTATGCTCCAAATAAGTGGAGAAAACTTCATTCACTTTCTCTGGCATTTCATTGACAGGGAGTTGAAAAGTAGAAACAGAAGAATGACAGAGTTGTGAAACCTGAACCACATCCTATTTAGCCACCATTTTTATACCATCTCATGCAGACTTTTCCTGTGCATGGACTCTTTTTCTCTTTGTTCCCACGACTACTGATCAGTGCCTTATCAGTGTTAAAGGAGGAAACCTGCTTTGTCATTTAATTTTCACTGCTCCTTTCAGTTTTCACTTATGTACTGTGCTTATAGTAAGGATTTTACCAATTCTGAAACCAACCTGTTTCATCACATCCTTGCTCTGCATATCAGATTTATGCTCGGTGGCTTGATACTATTAACGGGGCTTCCAAGGATAGATAACATTTTACCAAATGGCATTATATGATCTACTCAGCTGGACAGTATTGTATTGTAAATTGGACTGTATGAGACTGAATCTCAATATGATTAAATTACACTTGAAAGAATTTGATTCATTTCATTATATTTTCCTTTAATCTTTATTTGAACTGGACCTGCATGCCTTGTAAAGGGCTTTAAAATGATGTGAAAATAAACTGAACTGAAAGTTTGACTTTGGGTTTAAGTTGACCACATCTCACACCCATGAATATCATTTTCAGGGATTTCCGCCTCAGACTCGAGTCTCCTTCCTCGACACTGTTTTATCCCATAAATCCTCACTAAGATGTTCTCAGCCTTACCAGAATCATGTGACCTGTGGAGATATCCATGTTGGACGGCACCGGCTCCTCACACCAGGAGGAGGTGCTGCTGCGAGTCGACGGGCTGGCCACGGGGCCGTCGCTGAACTGGGACGACACGCTGTTGAGGCGAGAGTGACGCAGGGTCTCTGGCCGCTCCACGCGCTCCGACGTCCTGATCGCCATGCGCTGGCGACACAGTTCCTGTAGGGGGAGGGGTTACAGAGCGTGATGTGGAAAGACTGAGTGATCAGGATTTTTTTTTCCCCCTTGGAAGCTGTCATGTATTTCATATCCCTGTCATACACGTAACAATTGCTGGTGTATTTTACATGCTTATCCTTATGCTGTGAGGAGCCGACTTCTATAAATGCACCTTGTAAAATCCTGTATCTCTGCTCACTTGTCTGTAGATTAATGGCTTATCCCTGTGGATTATAAAGATTATACTAATTATGTCAAAAATACACGAGCTGAGGAAGCTTGCGCCTTTTCAAGTATAAATGCTGCACCTTAATACCACACAATGACTTTCTCGCTCTCTCTCTTTCTCCCGTTTTTAAAGCATGGGCCCAAAACTGCATTTACATCACACATTTCCATCTACAGAGACTGTATTATTTCTGCAAATAGGAGCATTTAGACTCCTATTTGGCCAGAACAAACAGATACTGGGGAAAATCAATTTGTATCAACTAACTCACTGAAGGGGCAAGAAAATCTTTGGGAGTGTCCCTTGCCTAAAAACAGAAATACATTGGGAGAATTCAACCATCATTCAGATTGTACAAAATATAAATATCTCACAGCAAAGCAGTGCTGCCTTCAGAAAGCTTTTTAACTGGATGGCCAGTTGGTGCCCAGTGATCAACTTGTAGTGGCACCCAAAAAAATAAAAAAGCTTATATTTTGCAAACTACTTTAGCTCATTTATTTGCTGTTGTCATAAATAAATAAATAAATAAATAAATAAATAAATAAATATTATGTGTGGGATGTCATCCATACAAGTCTTTTTTCAATCAAACTGTTCAACTTAGTTCTCTAAATTAATTACTACAATTGGACCTTCATGCTTTGTTCTACAGTTAGGTACACACACCCACACACGCCCACACACACACACTTGAAATGTCAAATCTGGATATGAAAATGGACAAAATATATGAGCTTTGCAAATAAAATAATAATAAAAAAAAATCTAGACAAACAAATTACAGCTTTTTCTCTGCTCTTTGATTCGAAGATGAAGGCTGCCATCCTGTTCTGTCAGAGGAGTGTCAGCAAATTCAAAAGTGTGGCCAAAGGAGAGGCACTTCTAGCTATAGGGTGAAGCACTAAACTAAAAATTAAAGCAACAATTCTGGAGATTTCTAATGCTGTGGTTGTTTTTAGAGGTTTGGTTGGGACACACCTAAAGGTGATAAATATGACGTGATGCTTATTTAAGGCATATTGCAAAGTCTGTTCTGTCTTGCCCCTTGCCTTTCTTTGGTTCCATCATTGCAGAAAACCAAATAAATAATTAAAACAACAGCCATCTAATGCTTTATTCTGATTAATATCTGAATGTTTCCTGCTAAAAGCCCCACACCTCTCCTAATGACTCAGCTCTTCTCCCATCATGCCTCGGTGCAAACATTAGCTCCCTGTAGCACAGCATCATAAAACTGTGTGCAATCTTTCGGCTCCGTTTTCCCCCTGCTTCTTTCCTCGAGCTGTGATCTCATTTGATATTTGCGTATGGAATTCATAATCTGCGAAGCCCACCATGTTTGAATTATTATTATTTTTTTTTTTTTTTGAGGAGGCGAAGCAGCTCCCTTTCTCTCCACAAAATTAATTTTCACACCCAATTAATAACAACGAGGACAGCACAGGCCAGAGAAAATGCCTCATGAAAGCGCACGCTATCTCATGATGAATCGCCGAGATATTTCCCTTTAGAGCACAGCGCCTCCTCCTCCTTCTCCTACTCCTAAGCTCTTGGTTTTGGATCAGCTTTTCCACCATCAGACTTTAATGATTACAGCCATCAAATGGTGCCCAGGGCCCTGGCCTTGGGGCAGCATCCAGGTCCACCTCATAACTCATCCCACCTCTAAGCATCTCTGCAAAAGCACCAGTGGGGTGCTGCTGGAGCTGACAATTTTTTTTTTCCGCAGAAGAAGAAAAAGGAGCATACAGTCAGTGCCAGGGGAGAGACAAAGAGGAGCACAGGTCATAGGATTACAGGTTCACTGCTGCCCCCACCTTTCAGATTACTAATGAGAAGAAAAACAGGCCAGATCACAAGCAGGGACCCGACACAAGAATCATTAAAAAATGTCATATTTCTTCTGTCGGACTGTGTTATATTAGAATCCTTGCAGTTTTAACATTGTAGTTAAACATTGTAATAATAATCCCATTTGCAATAAATCAGAGAGTCAGTTGCAGTGTTAATATTACCTACCTAACTATAGTGAAATTTAATTGAATATCCTTTTTTATCATATATTGTGAAGAAGAAGCCACCCTGTATAAAGCCTGAGCACCAATCTCAGAGCCAGCAGGAAATACACACTAACAGAGCTCAAATTTAATAATTGTGAGGCAAAGTGTGATTTCCCATTCATGCTAATTTCTCTTCTTTCCAGTAAAAGTCATCTGGGGTCATAAGTGTTAACACGTTCTCAGAGCAGCCCTGCAGAAGCCTGATTAAACATTGAAAATGTTAACTCGACATGCGGATAAATGTGTTCAGAGTGGCACGCTAGGCACAGCTGAGTCCCAACCCTGCAAAAATCAATACCGAGCAGACCGCCTGCTGCTTTGGAGGAACAGTGGGAATAGGTCAGGGTGGAGACACGTTTCCGATCGCATGCATTCAGGTTCACACACACAATTCCCCTCAAAAAGGTAGGCAGAAAACGTTGGATGGAGATCAAGTCGGATGATCTCAAATAAAGATGAAGGTCTCCAAACACACTTTCATAGAATAATTCACTCTACATGAACACAGTGCGTTTTCCACCAATAGTAGAGAGCAGACTGGTTATTCCAGCGTCTGATTGGCTGGCAGCACAGAGTGGGGGCTGGGACTAACCTGATAGGCTGTGGTGGCGTCATGGCTGGTGTCAGTCCCCAGGCTTGCCAGCTTCTCCTTCATGTGGAGGTGTGAGCGCTGGCGGATGCAGAAGAAGGTGGTGGACACGGCCAGCGCCACCAGGATGAAGAGCATGCAGAGGACTGAGAGCAACAGGAACTGGCCAGACTCCACCCTGGTCTCTTTCACCACGGGGATCTGGGTCAGGCTGCCCCTCTGGAGAACAAACACAGAGAGGACATGCTGTCAGAGCAGCAAACTATGCTTCTCTGACTTTCTCTACATGGATGCAGTCCCTCCATGTCAGGAGAGATTTTTTTATTTTCACCTGGAAGCTTGTTTTGACTTTCAAATACAGAATATCTGGATGTACAGCCACCGTCTGACTGGTCCCACTCATTAGACATCCCTGATAGCCACCTCATTATGTGCATTCAGGCTCAGTCAGCCCCCATTACCAACCTCTGCCCAGTGCTGTCTCTTGTCTGAGGCCCACTACAGATATTTACAACCCCATTTAGTGCTGGCATGAGCCACCCTGGCACAGTGCAGCTGCAGGATGCTGAGATACGAAAAGCTTGTGCTTAATTAGCTCCTCTGGTCCAGAGTTGGCTGGATTAGGCTCTGGGCAAAGCAGGGCTGAGAGGACACACAGGTAGACTAAAGTGCATCCACCAGCAGAAGAATGAAAAAGCTTTCAAATAAAATCTGAACGCCAATACAGCCAGAAAGATATATTTGTAGGAACTATGGCACTTTAAACATAAAGGCCATATTTTGTAATAGCGAGATCAGGTTTTTCCTGACAGATACTGAGTTGGTTTTTACTGAGGTCTGCCAGGGGCTAGAACAGGGTCAGAAAGACTCAATTAAACAAAAAAACGTGATTCAGCTTCTGTGATAGAGGTAGACATATTAGAATCCAACTAATAATGATGGTTTCGCAAGATTATTCCCCCTTTATTTTCTGAAAAACATTTTTTTAGTTTGAATGCATTGGAGAAAAGATCGCACATTTCTGTTCAATTGGCCTGCTTATCAGGGATCACAGCAAATTATTAAAAATCAAGCGAGTCAGATCTTTGGCTGATTGATTGGTGCCTTTCTAATTGTCATCATAAACTCCCTTGAGGGGCTTGATGGCCAACAGCAGCTATTAGCAGCAATTTCAATTCAGTTTAATTCCATTTTAGTTTATTTTGAACATGTAACAACTTACGTGTTGGAAGGAAAACAAAGTCAAAAAAGTGAAACTAATAATAAAAAAAGAGAACTATATCACAAA
This sequence comes from Alfaro cultratus, assembly GCA_903066825.1. Classification (NCBI taxonomy): domain Eukaryota; kingdom Metazoa; phylum Chordata; class Actinopteri; order Cyprinodontiformes; family Poeciliidae; genus Alfaro; species Alfaro cultratus. Next base: position 158,146 of record CAEFZX010007673.1, on the reverse strand, counting down.
ATATACCTAACTTCATCCAAGAGTGGAAATTGTCCAGTTGAGGAGTTGGCCCAAGATATAAGCAAACTAAGCTGCTCATTTTATTTTTACTTTACTTTGACTTCATATGACCAGCTGACTTTGATTTAATGGGGTAGCTTTAATATAGATTTGAATTGCAATATATGTATCTGGATCTGAATGTGGCTGTAACCATGAATTGTATCAGAATAAACTGGTTTTATTTGAACTGAATTTGACCTGAACCAGATTCTGTATGCCTGCATTTGACTCTAACCTTTTGGTAACTCTTCCTGTAATTTAGGGCTGTTAAAATGAACTGAACTGAACTAAAATTCCTTACATTCTTAGTTCTTTTCAGAATTTAAAAGGACTGAGAAATGAAATAAAAGTTTATTATTTTTTGATAGAGGTAGTAGGTTTAAATTCCACAGAAAATTTGTGAATTAGAAGATTATCCTCATTTACACTTTCCAGTATAACTTTAACCTTCGTGAAATCTTTATTTAAGGTGTAAATTAGTCGTGAAAGTACAAGGTGTTGGTGTATGAAATAACAGATGAAAAATGGTGTGAATTCTTAGTTTGATGTATTTGAACAACAGGGAAAAAAACTAAGTTTTTAGTCTCAATTGACAAGAATATTATTGGCCAGCAGTAATTTCTTGAAGCAGTATTAAAAAGTGGTTAATTAGAGCAGAGCCAAAACAAAGCAGCGTAAATCCAAGCTGCTACTTAGCAACCCCCAGACCAGTAGGGGGCACTGAAGACTTTTAATGTAGAGTAAGGATGTTAAAATACTGCTTTGTAACATTTGCAAATCATGAACCTACTTTGATATTTTGATTTGAAGTTTTATAAAAGACAATATTTTTTCAATTTTTAACGACATTTTAAATGAATTATATATTTTAAATAGCATATGGGAGTTACTAAATTGAACTGAAAGGAAATACATGGACATGAGTTGAATTTGGACCAAAATTTAAATGACTCCACATTCAGACAAACTGTTTGTCACTTCCAGGTGACATTTGCTCTAATTTGGTGTTATTTAAATTAACTAAATAGATTGGAATTAAATTAAGATGGCTTTAAACATTTCTAATTAAAAATGTAAAAAAAAAAAATAAATACCAAAAATTCTAATTTAGTTTTAACATTATGTCAAGAGTCATCATGTAATGCAGTAGCATATTGTTCATTAATATTTTATCATCCTTGTGTGTGAGTTTGCTTGTTAGCACAGCCAATTAAGCTGCTTGCTCACTTCAGACTTCCTTGCATCTCCACGTAGGACTGAGAAACAGTCTTATCTTCACAATTTATTTATGCAAGTTATTTAATAAATATTTTGGGGTGAGCAATTTGAGGGTCAAGAAAACAGATTGTGTGATAACGTCAATTTAATTGTGGGCTTACTAGTAAAAGCTGTTACATGCACAGCATGCAAACAGTATTTTTGCTGCTGTGGTGCCTGGTGGGTGATGGGCTTAACTCAAAGTGGGATCCTAGATTATATTCTGCTAAAGGCCACATTAGAGATGCACCAATCTATCAGGCAGAGATCAGAATCCTTAATTGGTTCTGGCTGGTGGTCAGCAGGTCAAAAATAGGATTTTTCTCAACCCCTTCTCATTAAATACATTAAAAAAAAAGAATTTCCACCATTTTGGGGCATATAAACAAATCAACCAGTAGCACATGTTTTAATGCACTATTTTTGAGTAAAATAAAAATCCGATAAAGGTCAGTGATGTTCAGATGAATATATTGGGATAAGAATATATTGGGATAATTCTTTATTCTCTGTAAGATTCAATACTACAATATTGTTTTGAATTTTCTCCAACAAAACATCTGTATAAAAACAAAACATGTCATGAGTTATCATCCTTAAAATAAACATATCAGAATTGTTTGTATTTAGAATCAACTAGTCAAACCTAACATTAACCCAAAAATGAATCAGTGCACCATGCGATCTTCCAAGCCAAATCAAAAGCTCAAAGATCGAGGCTGAACAAGTAAGATTTTTTTCACTGATTGCAAAGCGTCCTGTCGAGCCACATTTCAAAATAGGAAAGATGCAATTTGCCCAAAACAATTTCCTCCCCATAAATCATCCTTACTGTCTCTGCGATTGACGTGAAAAGAGGAGGTTTTTGAAAAAGCCAGCTATGCACACAATTTTGATCTAATGTTCCCGGCTGCAGAAGCTATACATCTGCAAAAAGGGCAATATCAATAAACAACGAACACATACATCAGCAGGCTTCTAATTGTCTGCATGCAATACTGAGAGACTGATGGGCAGAAGAGAATCTGAAAAAAAATAAAAAATAAAATTGGAGGAGCTTTGACATTTAGCCTGAAGGGGGTCGAATAGGCATGCTGAAGGATTGCTATAACTTGTTATCATTTCCAGAAATGAGACACTTCTACCTCAGACCAGCAACAATCCGGTTTGACCTTGTGACTGATAACTGCCAGTGGGGTTTAGCAAGACGGCTCTGTTCAGTGTGCTGCGTTGGGCCTGACAGCGCTCGCTGTTGATTGCAAAAGCTGAGGTTCCAGCATGTAGTTTCAATCAGGGATTAAGAGGCTGGAAAACAACAGAGCGCGGGGTTCAAAACTGCCCAATTGCAGGGGAGAGAAATGGCCTCCATCCAAAGGATTGTCTGTCTCAGTGAGCAGATGAACACAAACTGTTTCCTGTCTCACTGCAAATTCTGACAGAAGTCAAAATCGTATCATGTAAAACTCAGTTTCATCTTATGCCCCATCAAATATCATTAGAGTGCTTAAGAACCCAAGTTCCAAATCTCTGGAAGTTAAATTGTTTCTTACATTCATTTTTTTTTTTCTTTTATGAGAATCTTTCCCTTCGATCTCTTATCTTTGGCTACTCTTGAAAAAATATTCACCTTGAAACGACTGAAAAGCATCTCCACTGTGGGAGCAAAAAGCCTTGAAATTCAACGGAAGCATAAAAGACTGTTTGAAGGCGGTAATCGTGCTTGAAGAAACGAGGGAGAGACAGAAAGGGGAGGAAAAAAGAGGGTAAAAAGCTTGTAAAAAAGAGGAGAAAAGATGAGGATAAAATTTACAATTATGGGCCTGTTCAGCCTTACCCCTTAAACCTTTTTGGCTTACTCATATTTTCAAATACAATTTAAATTATTATTTTTAATTTAAATAAAAACTTTCCACAGGAAAAAAAGAAAGAAAGAAAAAGAAAAAAAAGCCCTAAAACATCAGATACGGTTTTTAAACTAATTATATTATTTAAAAAAAATCTAGCCTGGCACTTTTTTCTAATTATTTCATGATCATTTTAACAGGATTATTCTTTCGTAAAATATAATTAAGGTTTTCTTCAAAATATTAGAGCATCAAAATATTTAATCTATCGGACTTAAACATATTCTTTATGTGTGATGTGTGTTACATCCAAAAAACGGCTCCCCATTTCATTAACTACCCTCTCTCTCTTCTTCTTCCCTCTATTGAAGTTGCCCCTGTGGAGAATGAGCCAATCTGGGAAGGAGACAAGGGGGCAGATGGATTTCGGTGCTCTGGATTATTCAAATGATAAAGAGAAAGGTCGGGCAGAGACGAGTCACAATAACCCTTAAAATCAAGATTTCCCAACCGCAGCTGCTGTTACTGATTAATTATTCCACATGGTTAAAATAAGGACTTTATGTGCTTACAGCAGAGTTTAATAAAATAGATTTTATACTGCAATTTAGTCTCCTAGTTTTAATGTTCCATAAAGTCGCACAAATTTTTACAGGAAAAAATGGAGAAAATGTCGAGGTCTTTAGGACCTAATTTGAAAAAGATAACGATAGCAGTCAATATTTCAAATGAAATAAATATTAGCTTTAAACAGGGAATATATGCCAAATTGAAGCACAAAATATTATTTCTATTATGCACACAAGTAAGATCAATTTTAAAAATCACATTTTCTATGTGAGCTTTCTCTCATTTGCAAACTTTCTGAACCTGCTGCTGCTGGGCGCTAATGAGGCTGAACCTGCAGAAACTTTGCCTCCCGAACAACATCAGCACACTCAAAACTCTTCCTTTCTCCTGAAATACAAGCTTGTAGAGGAAGATTAAATATAAAATCAAATGAAGCCGCACGAGAAAGACTCCTAAAATGATAGAAATCTCGCAAAAAATAAAAAACAAATAAACTAAACAAGGCAATCGCAACACCAGTCATCTAACGTCGCGTATCATGAATTAAGAGCGTCAAAAACAGGAGCGATCGGGCGGTGTGTTCGGACAGATTGTTACCTAGATCCATGCCGCCGCGTCACGCAGTGAGAGACTTGACGCCGCGCCTCCGTATTTCCAGCGAGCGCCGGGAACAGTTGACACTCGCCGCAGCTCCGACAAGCGTGTGTGCGCGTCCCAGCTCGGTCCACTTCACCAAAACCTTTCCCCCTGCGAGAGCGTCCCATCAATGCGTGCGTCTCCCCCCACCCCCACTTTCCCTCCCCACCTCACCTCTCAAAAGAGCGCGGCTTCACTTCAACACGTATAGTTGAAGAAAAAAGGAGGTAAGAAGGAAAAAAAAAAAAAAAAAAAAAGAAAAAACACAGAGAAAATAAGAAAAAGGGGAGAAGAATGTTGGATATGCCCGCCTGATTTTCCGAGCTTTGCAAGAATGTGCAGAAGCCCCACTAGTGAGTCCTTTCAGCTCCTCCGTGCCAATGAAAAGAGACGGGGAGGTGGCGGGGTTAGAGGGTTTTTTCTGCCATCATTTAGTTAAGGCTGAGCCCCTCCTTAGATTCAGCAGCTCAGGAGTCCCCGTCCATTGCACATGTCATATCCACCGGTTGCTATAGCGATGCCTCCACATGTTGTCGACAGTGAGTGTTCAAGGAGCGATGCCTGGCTAATAGGCTTGCGGGCCGAAATGAATGGATGCAGGGGCTAGTCGCTCATTTGTTGAGCTACCAGGGGTCTCTGTGTTTGCTGTGTGAATTGCTGTTTTCTCAGGCTCTCCTTTCCCCCCTGTTCTACCTCTCTCTCTTCCCCCTCTCTCTCTACCTCTCTTCCAGGGATTCGGAATAAGGCAGTTTTCTTTTACTTCAAAGTGGGATTTTTCTTCTTTTTTTTGCATTCAAAGTTGAAGTGAGCGCCATAAATAAGAGCCTGCCACACAGTACAGTAGTTGTAAAGTATATGAATGCTACACTGGAGATTAGTTGCTTTCTGAGAAAAAAAAAAGGCAATTGCCTAGTCCATAATGTAAATCATGCATAATTGGCTAAGTCTTTTCTGTGCTCTCGCTTCAGATCTGTGAGGCTTAAGAAGAAGAAAGGGTCGAAAATTGCAAGTTTAACAAGCTTTGGAGATAAAACTCCCTAAAAATGCTGTCCCCTTTTTGTTTGTTTGCTTTGCTTTGTCCTGGCAGCTTAGGCAAAGTCTATGGTGGGTCGGGTTGCCATGCAATGTCAATCGCAAAAGCCCTGCAAACTGATCCACCGGCTCCTCCATGGTCCAACCTCCACCTACGGCCATGAGTTAGAAATAGAGTTACTCCTTCTCCACATACATAGAGGAGTCAGTTTGAGGCAGCTCATCTCTTGGAAGCTCTTTGCAGGTTACCCAGGCACGTCCCTCTGGGAAGTCTCCTCAGGGCAGACCCTGAATTTGCTGGAGGAAATGTATATCCTGTTGTATCGTGAGTATGCCTCGGGATTCCTCAGAATAAATGTCAGTGTTGCTGGGGAGAGGGACGTCACTGGAGCTGTTGATTTCAGAAATGGAGGGGAAGGATGGATGGACAACAAAAATAAGGGTGGAAAATGGCAAGTTGCAAATTTGGATGGAAAAAGTCCCTTTAACATTTTTTTGTTTATTTGTAATTTTCTCAGTTTAGTCATTCTGTATTTTACGCCTGGTTACAGTGAAATGCTGGTTTGAAGGGGAAATCTGATATTTTCCCTGTTTCTTCCTTCAGATCAACGTGAAGAAAAAACGAGGCGATCAACCTCCCTGAAACGCTATTCCTATTGTTGTTTATGTTTTGCCCTGGTGGTTTAGGCAAACAGTGCAGTGGGACTGGTTGCCATGCAGTGTCAGATTTCAAATTGAAAATTTAGATATACTTTGCTGGTTCCAAAGGGAAATTAAGAATGAGCTATTTTCCCTGCTGGTCCATTGACATCTATAACTTTTCAATTAAAAGCAATAACATAAACTATGGGCACAAATTGAGACCCAAAATTTGGTAAAAAGTGCATGGTTGTCATGTAGTGTTGGCAGATTTATTCTACACAAAGGGGGAAAATTAGACATTTCCTCTGTTGCTCCTTTCAGATCCGAGTGGCTCAAGAAAAAGAAGGGGTGGAAAATTGCAACTTTAACAAGTTTGGGAGATAAAACTCACTAAACTGTTATCCTAATTAGCAATCAGGCAAGAGAAAAAAGGGGGTAGAGGGGAGAGAGCCCCCCAAAGCAGAGCAACAGCTGCACTTAACAGGGAGAGAGAGAGAGAAAGGGGGATTATGGAGCGCTCAGGGACAGAAAAGGAGAAAGCAAAAGAAAAGGGGCGGTGATGAGAGGAGAACGGGGGTCCTGTCAAATGCAGATGACGAGTCATGGGGAGGAGGGAGTGCTCTCCAGTTTATTTTTTCCATTCAGCGAGCACACCCCCCCTCCTCTTGTCCATTGTCCCTCAGTGTGACAGCTGGAGTTGGCAATGTGAAAGGGAGAACAAAAAAAAAATAAAAAAATGAGCTCAGGTCCACAGCCCAATCGGACGCCACCCCTTTATAAACTATAAAAATAAACAAATAAATAAATAAATATATATATAAACTATATCCAGGGGTGTAAAACCTCAAACTGACCCTACAACCAGAACATTTGTAGCACATGCTTTCAACATCAAATTAAAGCTAGAAAAAAAAGATGTTTCCTCATACGCTTCTGTTCCCTCTTTTCCTTGAAGACCCTGTGAGTGACAACCATCACGTCATGCTGTTTGCATTCCTATCTCCATAGAACAGAAATTATTCTGAATTCAGATTTTGTTTTCCGTCTGTCTCCCAGAGGGCAAGGGCAGACTGTCAGGCTAGAGAAGCACATTTTTTTTATCTCCAATATTTTCCTTTAGTTTGAGGGGGGAGAAAAAAATCCTTCTGCAGTGGAGGATGGATGCAGAATTGATGCGTGGTACTCACTCCGTGACTTCTGGTGAGCGACTTCTATTACAAGTGAGAAATAAATAGCAGCTCCAGAAGTTAATGCTCATTAAAGTGACTCCTCTCTTGACGTCAACCATCTGGAGGAGATTCTACTTCACTATGACCCATATTAGACAGCTGGGTCAATCTCCTGTCAGGTTCGTCTTAAATCCATGGATGCACAAATAAAAATGTCCCCTTGGTACCAACGAGGATGGAGAGCCAGAGAGAAGCTATTATTGCACCTATTCTTTGTGGCAACCCTCAATATATCAATTATGAGAACACTGAACATGTTTATGTGTCCACGTTTCTCCTTTATTTATCACGATTAGAGTTCTCCATCAACATTTAACACATTTAAAATAGTATAAATACAAAGATCACAACTACTTTTTTAGGTCTCCCTATAATCTGTCAAAATCTGAGACTATATGGCTGCAGGTGGATTTATGTATAAACTGATGTAATAAAGCCCAGAAATGAAAATACATTCCTGTTTTATATTTTCCCATACTTATCTGGACCTACACAACACTTAAATCAAATTTCCACACTTTTCCAGACATTTTCTCACTGTGCATGAAGCTTTCACATCTCATCTGCAAATGACAGCATACTACAATGTCACAACTCATGTCGCATCACACGGGGAGACTAGTGCTAATGGCTGTCACAACAGGGAGGTCTGACATGCATTGATTGGCTCACACAAAGACCAAAATCCAAATGTACTCAGGAAACCATCCAAGTCACTGCCATGGTCTCCAGTGATAGCTGCTGTTACTCTTGTAAGTATCTCCTCAGGGTAACATGAGGTAGAACAGTCTCTGCTCTTACTGCCAGCTTACCTGTTCCTCTCTCTCTCTCTCTCTCTCTCTCTCTGTTTTTTTTTTTTTATTTTTTTTTACTGCATGACATATTTTTTTTATTTTAAGATGAAAGGACAGAAAAGTGATGTCTTTGTCTAAGTAGTGCCAGGAGTGGTGCATACCATAGTGGCAAAGAAAACTGAACAAATCCCAGGGTCAAGCACTCCACCTGACATGGCAGTGCAAAGATTTCCACTGATGCCTGTGTAAGTTAGGAAAAGGAAAGGGATAAATCCTTGTTTCCCTGTGTGCTCAATCTGAGTAGAGAGCATAAAATAAAGATACTTTTGTTCAATGACATTTCCTTAAAGCTTTGGAGAGCATTCATAAAGAGGTTTTATGCACAGTTTGACACTTTAAGATCAGAAGACCAGAAAAACAAAAGGCAAAGTATAGGAGTGACTGCCTTGGCAAGGGCAGAGATGGGAACTGACATCTCAGTCTTATCTTGACCTCCAGAAAGTCTGATCAGATATTATAAACCTCAGCTAGTTTGTCTTCATTTTGCTGTTTATAGACAAAATTATAATTAAAGTCCACCTTTTAATATCACATGAAGGCCTCAGACAATATCTGAGGAATTGATTGGTGGTTCTATTGTAAGAAATGAAATCGGAAAGTGTGTTCCTGCTATGTAAGAATCCCTCAAGCCTCAAGTATTTGAAGTGGGAAATTCAAGACAAGTTTTAAGTAACTAAGGATAGATTCTAAGTCAAGTCTTTGAAGGGTAAGTCTAAATCAACCCTCAAGTCTTTAAGAGTTAAGACCAGGTAACATCTCAAGTCTTGGCGGGGCAAATCCAGGTCAAAAGTCTTTGGGGCCACATTAACAAAAAGTCACAAGGTGTCTGCCAAAAGTCCAAGCCAAGTCTTAAATCTTTGGGATACAACAGTATGAAGCAGAAAATGCATCGACAGGTTTGAGCCTTTTTTACAGGTACTGTCACAATCTGTCATGGTGAAGGAAGAGCAAAGCTCTCCATCCACTGGTCCTCCTGTCCTGCACCTCTTACCTACTTTTTGGCGATGAGATGTTTTATGACCAAAAGAAAGAGATCTCACAGACAGGTGGCTGAAATTAACTTCTTCCTCAGGGTGTCTGAATTCTGAGACAAGGAAAGAAGCTTCACCCCACAAGGAAGAAAAGACCCAGAACTTACTGGAAGGACTATGATCTCCAATAATGATATTAAAGCAGAGTGTGTGAGATTTGTAGGCTGCTTATGTAAAAGAAAACAGTCCTTCAAATTACCAAATTACATCCTTGTAGCACATAAAAAAGGATCTTATTCTCTACTGATGAAGATGTGCTCTTTTAAGATGTGTTTTTCAGACCTTCCATACATCAGAGCCAAAGGCGACTTCTGGAGAGGGGGTGAAATCACTTGTTTTCTGTTTGGTTACAAGGAAACAAAACCCAAGTTTCAGAAACAACCCCTCCACTCCAGTGAAAAGTTGACGGACTAATTTCCTTCAAGCAGTTCTCTCCGAATGTTTTCTTCGGGCTTCAAAGCTCGATTTGATCATCAGTGATCCTTTCATCTGTCATTTCTTAACTGCATCACACAAAAAAGCAACTTATCCACAGTGCATCTGAGCATCTATACCTCTGTGGAGACCCCTCACCTGGTGATACAATCTGTTTTATCTACAGTTTATCAAATAGAAGAGAAACTTTGCTTGCCAGGGACTGGAACATATATAAAAGTGGGTTGTGAGCAATCACAACAAAATTGCATCTGTGCAGAAGATAACGTTATTTACAGTCCTTTTACAAGAAAACCGACAGCTGTGTTGCGTACCGTGTTGCGTACCTGCAAACTTAACAAATGTGGGATGCACCAAAAATAGTTGTACTGCTTGCCTCCTTGAAATAGGCTGCAATAAATTATTCATAATAATATGTGAGCAAGGCCATTGCTGAGGCTGAATATAGGAAAGCGTTGGAGGTTGAGCTTTGAATTGTTGAGCGGTGAGAAATGTATGCAAAACAAAAAAAACATATTTTTTTCTTTTCATTTTTCAGATCCTCCAGCTGTTTTTGTTGTCGGTAAAGTGATTTTACAAGATGTGTGCACGGTAGGGAAACATCCACCCTCATCTGGGGTTTAACTCATTTATTTTTTAAATGTTTTTGATTTATATGCTGATAGCATTTATAATGGAACAAAGCACTCTCATTTGAGTTGAAGATGAGATGGGTTTGGTTTGAATATCTTGTCTGTCCAGATACTGGATTGTGACTTTAACATACTGCTATTTGCTGCAGTGTAGTTTTTCTCAGCAGAAATAAAACAGCATTTAGGCTGAGATAAAACATTGAAAAATGACACTTGATTCTCTTGTCTCCCTTGCACATTTTTGTGTGAAAGCCTACATTTCCAGGCAGATGAAGCTCAGAGACACAAGAAAAGGTCTCATTCTTGGATTGTACTTGAAACACTTGAATTGTTGTCTCATGCTCATCACTTGTTCAGAGAGGAACCATTTAAAGCCCTTGTGTGTGTCAGTCGTCTCATTCTGGATTTTCTCCCAGATGAACCTGTTCAAATAGGCCTCATTTTCCACCCAGGCTTTCCCTCGTTGTGTAGTTCAAAGCAGCAAACATCAATGTGAGCGCTTTACTTGTCACCTCAATTATATCTTAAGCAGAAAGAGACTCACAGTTGCACAGACACAACAGTGTTAAAAAAAATAAGATCTTCAAAAATGTTTTTAAAGGCAGGTAGTTTATTCTGAGGAGTGTGAGGGTTGGGTTTGTTCGCACCATGTGATCTGATGAAATGGTTGTTGAAACAAAGACTCTGTAGGCTAAAATCAGGCTCTTTGCTCTTTTTGCGGTTTGGGATAATTTTTATACCTATTTACATGTTTAGACTCATTGTCACCTTAAATTCAGGACAAGTAACATACTGCATTGTTTTTTGTTTTAGGTCTTTTGGGCGTAGAAGACAATTTAGGATTAGAGTTGCATAAGTTGTTTTAATCGGGCAATGAGGTGGAGTATCCAGATATATTGTTGTGCATACAAGCCAAAACTGGTCTCATGTGACTGGAGTGCCTTCTGTCAATGTTTTTACTAGATCGTCCATCTTCTCATCAATTTTGATCCCCAATGCCATGATGCTCCTTTCACTGTGTTTCTACACTGACATCATCTTAACCCCCGTAAAGCATTTTGTGTTACTTTATGAAAGTGCCCTTTAAATACTGATTTGTTCGACAGGTTGGTTGATTGATTAATTGAATTTAGGCTGATGTGCCATGATTGTTTTCTGCTAGAAAGTTACATTTTGGTTTTGTCTGACGAGAGGGTCTTCTCTTACATGTTTGTAAGATGGGATCTCCTTCTCTAGAAATAAAATTTACATATTATCAAACACGCCGCTTCACTGCACCAAATACAAGAAATAACACTACGGTGCTGCTAACCGATAAACAGTGATTGCACTGAGTTATATTTTGAAACAAATAAATATTTGCCTTTATTTGAGTTCTGATTCAGTGAACCATGGTTGAATTCATGATAGCGTGTGAAGAGCAAAAGCAAGCAGCAGCTCACACATCTCATTCAGCACACATGCACCACTGCAACAGAATCAACACAAGCACAATTCAAATACAATAAGAATGACCCAATAAAAGCTTGAGCATGCAGTTCACTCACTCTGTAATGCTGGGTGCTTCAAACTGAAAGCACAACTTGAATTGTATCTCTTGAATTGTTTTTTTGAACACTTGGAGGCACTCATAATAGCTTGAATTTTCATACCTGTCATAAAATTGTCAATTGATCCTTTAATATGTAAAAATAATAATAATAATAATAATAATAAAATAAAAAGAGACAGTGACATCATGGAAAAAGAATATATCCGGTCATGACTTTGCAGCAACCTGTGAATTTCATCCTGTTGTTCTCAGCATACACACACTGTCCCGAGCACATGAAAAGTCACAAATATACTTCAAAAACTCCATGCAACTCAATGCTTGTATACATGGTAAAATAGGACACTGTATGACAGCGGCTAATAATTAATAACCTCAAAAATACCAACAGTTTTTTACGTTTACAAACATCATCAGTTGTAGTTTAACATTATTATTTAAGTAGAATAATTATTGCAACATATTTTTTTTATCTTCATATAAAATGCAGTGACATTTTAAGTTAAAGCAGAAGCATAAAGAACACAGTGGATTAAGATACCATCCAGTGCCTGCTTAAGTGGGAATAAAAGGGAAAAACTGGGCAGTCCTTACGTAAACCTTCTGAATTATGATTTTGCAAATACCACCTTTAAAACTTGTTCTTAACTCACCTGTGGTGAAAACGCTATAAGAGCCATGTTTAGTTAAAGTCTCCAAGCTGTGATAAAGTGCAGCTCTAAAAATCCAATATTGATCGCTTTTAGCAGCAGACTCATTAATCCAAGTCCTAAACAAAGACATATAGATAAAGCTCAACCAATTTATCTAAACTTTTGGCTGTGTTTTCCAGGGTTTTGTTGGGATTAGTTCCCAACTGCTTCCAGCTAACAGGAGCGATGGTTTCTACTAGCAGCTGTGTCGACAGTCCCAATGTGCCTGACACATTTGCTAAAATGCCATCTAAAATTAATTAAACAAAGTCAAGAAAATGTCGCTCGTAACCACAGTAATAATTAAAATCCACCTACTATCAGAGAAAATGTTTTCACTGTCTTAGAGGGAATGAGTTTGCATTAATCAGAGAGGTGTTATCTAAAATATTTGAGCCGTTTTTAAAAGGAGTAATAATGTGATGTGTGGGTGAGAAGAAGCTAAATAAAATGGCCACATCATGATCTGAGTTTTTAAAAGAAGAACCTAATTGGTGAAAAGAAATTGATGGTAATGCTTTGTTTTAAGTGAAAAGATAAAAGACCAACATGAATCTCAACCAGAGTCCAAGACAACAAGGAAACAAAATCTTTAATTGTTTTATTCGACTGGAATTCACACTACTTTTTAACTAAAGTGCTCCCAGAAAGCCGGCTAGGCATTTTTTCTTTTTTTTTTTTTTTTTATCTAGCAGAAAGATAAAACTGCAATTAATTTTGAGAGGCGGGGGAAAACACTGAGACAATACATCAAGTCACACATGAGTGGTGGCAGGCAGGGATATGTGGTCTGCCGCGGAATAACAAAGGTAGTCAAAGGTAGCGTTCATAATTGAAACTCTTCACAAGAGACTTTGTGTGCTGTTAGACTCTGACACTAAGACTGACAGAGATAGGACAAAGAGGGGTATTTAGAGTGAAGCACTCTGAGAATTCACAGGTTCTACAGGACATTTTCTTTCCACACAAATCCATCTGAAAGCATTTGAAACACAAAATTCTGCCACACGGGTAAGCTTACACAATGGATATAAGTACTGTATGTCTGTGAGGAGTCAACATTAAACAATTTTCTGTTAGGCCTTTGTATAAACATTTTGCTTTGGTTTATCTACATTTAAAAGAAGCTCAACTAGTCATTCTAATAGGTGTACAGAAAGGACCAAACAGTCATGACGAAAAGAAAGTACACCCTTCTTAAAATGTAGGCCTTATGTAAGTTGCACAAACTGTACCCTTGACACGTACTGAAACTGCTGGCATAAATATAAAAAAAAGCCTTAAAATCAATTTTTTGTTGCAAAAGGAAATTATATATATATATATAAACCCCCTACCTTTAAACTGACTGCATTTATTTTTGATGCCATATTTCCATATTTTTCTAGACTTAGATTCAACACACTTTTACAATATCGATATAAAAATTCCCTGCTGAAATTTCTGAAGTTGTCAGTCTTAGTATTGCACCCAAGAAAACCTAAGACTATAAAACAATAGTGGATGGAAGGATGAATCAAAGGAATAAAGGAAGGAATGCTGGATGAATGGACAGAAGGATGGATGGATGGATGGATGGATGGATGGATGGATGGATGGATGGATGGACGGACAGACGGATGGATCCATGAATGACTTTCCCTTTTCCAGATGCCAATATTCACAATGGGAAAGACAAGAGAACATATCATTCAAATGCGTGATGATCTTAATATTTAAGGAAATGGCAACAAGTAAAGAGCTACTGGAATAAAATTTTCGTGAATTTTATTCAGAGTAATAATTAAGAGGCTATATAACAACTGGAACTGTATCAAACAAGGCTGGCTGAGAACCCATTTCCATCTGGCAGTAAGAACAAAAAGGAGGAAAATAAAAAAAAAATGACAAAAAAATCTCTAAATTTTGAGATGGAATTGTTGTTCTCCTATTCTACTCTAGTAAAACAGTTTTTTTTAGGGATCTTTTGAACATCTTTAGATATATTTTTAAAAGATTTACAATGTCTTATGTCTAAGAGGATACATAGTAATTTACTACAGCATTTCTTTAAACATAGGAAGAGGCCTTCAAAATGACACTAAAAGAACAACAATACTGTAATCATGGTTAAGCCTCTTTCAGACATTGTAACTTCAGATGTACTTAGATAATTTTCAAATAAAACTCCAACTTTAGAGTAGATCTATGCACTCAGTCACACACTTTCAAATCCAGAGAATTGGGAAATGGGTTCTTGATGAGGTGCCAATGATAAGAGGCTTCTGCTGGATTGACAGGTGATTTTTTTTTCATGTCTAAACTTCTCACATTAAGGATTTGGTCTGCTCTCAGCTGCTGAAGAAGGTGAAAAGTGTCTGCAAATCAATCATAAATCTTCCATTTTTAAATAAGGAACATTAAACAATTTCATCTGCTCATAAAGTAGATTTCAAATAATTGAATCATTAACATGGGAGAGGAAAATCTTTGTTTTAAACCACATCAAAACTTCAGGTTTACCAAAATTTATACTTTTCGGAAGAAGGAGCTATAGACAGCAAAACATAGATAGACAAAATGGCACATTTACAGGACTTAATTTTAAAAATTAGCCATGATTGTGGAAATCCTGGCAGGAGCTGCTCTCCTATATCATTAATTTGACTAAAAATACTGAATCCCAGTATTTTTAGGGATCTTTTGACTTAAAATCCCCTGTCAATCCATGCTAAAAGACCTAGTGAGCTCCAGTCCAAGTGTAACTGTTGAACTGAAGAAAAGGCTTATAGAGAGAAAAGATTCACCAATGTGTGGCTGTGATTCAAAAATTTATATTGAAGGTGGTAGAAAATTAAATCTTTGTACTATTAATGAAGTTCTGTTTTTTTAGAAGCCCTTAGAAAAAAAAACTAGAGGCAAACTGGAACAAAATTCCTAAACCCAAAAACATGTTATGGCAGAAGATATATTTGCAGTCGATTCAGCCATAAACAACAGAACAATTGCTTTATCCTTCAAAGTTTGTAAGTTCATTATGAAGCAAATCTCTCTGAATCAATAAGGAAGAAGCAGCAGGTGGTCTCTTGTCCTGGTTATGTGCTGAAAGTTGAAGAGTTAATGGAAGTGGTGGGGACTTCCACCCATCATTCAATGGAGCATATGGTTGCTCTGGATACATACTTTATATGCCAACCAAAGAGTCACTTTCTGATCTTTGGATGTCAAGAGATGTGACAGATGCTTCTTCCCTCCAATCACTGTCTTATGTTTTATCATCTGAACAACAAGTACAATTTTGCTTCAGGAAATATTTTTCAAAATACAAATTCTCATTCTTCAGCTGCCATTATGCATGTACTCAGAGGTTATCGGATGCCAGGTGAATTAAGTCTGACACCATTCAAAACAAGTTCACAGCCAAAACAGTCTTGGTCATGATTGGCCCACCCAGCAGGTGAACTTTAAAAGCAGTTATACTTTTTTAAATGGTCACTTTATGCTTATTTAAAAGCAACAAAATTCTTCTTCATTTGTGCATTTGGTTTTTCTGTTCGTTTTTTTTGCTCCAGCCTTGCTAACAATTTCTGTTCAAAATGTCTCTATGGAAGTGCCTCAGAGGACATTAGCAGATTGTTATTCTCCCAGTTTAAATTAAATGAAAACAATAAACATTTTGGATCAGGTTTATTGGACAGCCAGTGCCACATGTCTCCAGCTGCCACCTTGGTTCGGGAGGACGTGCAGCATATTGGGGCCACCTGCCTGAGCACACGCCCCAATGATCAGCTCTGGCTTGTGTAAGTGAAAATATAGATGTAGAGCCACAGGAGGCGGTGCGTAATAGGCTAAGGGTCGTATCCCTGTAAAACGCACGCCACCGCAGCCTCATAAATTCTCATCAGCGTCTTCATTAAACGGTTCTTCCCTCCCCTCCTCTGTTGTTGCTATGACAACGCTGGCCCCGCGTGCACCCTCTGGGGGTGGGAGGCGTGTGTGCCGGTGTAACCCCGGGGGTTATTTCGGGGGTGGGGCGACTTGGCACAAACTCCAGCCGTCCGCCTGAGTGTCAGACTCTGGCTGTGTCTGGACTGCAGGCAGGAGCTCTGATTTCTCCCTTTAATTACTGCTAATCGGAGGAGCCCAAGTCCATGCTAATGAAGCTACACCAATCAGCTGGGAGGAGTCAGGGGCTGCGCACCGCTAAAGCAACTCTACGCATGAACAGAACTGCCGCTGCTGGGGCCAGAGCTTGCAGCCACAAAGCATGTCTCACTGTCTGTCTGTCTGTCTGTCTGTCTGTCTGTCTGTCTGTCTGTCTGTCTGAGAGCTTCAGCAGCTTTGTACGACCAGTCTGCCCTCGAGCCAAAGCGAGTGCCGCGGCTCGTGGAGAGGCCTCTCTGCGAATCCCTAATGAAGCTGCTGCTGCAAGGTCTATAGTACGGCATCAGCTCACATCTCCCACCGCTTCAAACCACAGCCGCTCGCAGCAACAACACCAAGTGTGGCTGATCAGAAATTCTAAAGGCAGAAATTAATTATGATTTAACAATATGTCAGTGGCTCATTATTGTAACTGTGCGCTGTGCAATCAATCCACCATATTTTTTACACCACAAACATAATTACACTCTATAGCTTTCAGTGAAGCTTTGGAAATGTATTTTCCTTTTTTTATACATATGTAATGAATAGCAACAGATGTGACTGCATCACGGTGCTTCTTAAGATTGGAATATCATTGAAAAAATTCATTTATTTCAGTAATTAAATTAAATTAGTACAGCTCAATGAATGTGCATACATAATGAATGTATGTAACATACATTCATTACACACAAACTGATATAGTCAACATTTTCTTTTAGTTTTGATGGTTATAGCCTACAGCTAATTACAATCCAAAATCCAAAGTTTCTGAAAATTATTGAGAAAATTTGAATATTAAATTGGATAAATATATTTTAAATATAAATGTTTTACATAATCATGCGAAGGAATCTTGACTTGGCAGTTTCCCAGCAGACTGCAATGACACCCTCCCCCAAAAGAAGATGACTTCTGTATCAAAGCACAATAATGGAAAGTTGAGTGGAAGGGGAAAAAAAATCAATTCATATTATTGCGATTCACACAGTCTTCTGTTTCTGAAAATGATTGAAAATCCCAAATTGCGCAAATACAGAAATGTTGGCGCAATGGACTACACAACCATGAGGAAGTTGAAATATATTACTATGTGAGTTTCATTCTTTGATTGAAATTATTAAAATAAATCAAGCTTTTGAAGATTCTAATTTACTGACATACACCTATTAACGTTAAAAGATAACAGTAAAATTCCTGTAGATCAGCCTCAAACTAGAAGGATCTCAGTTTCTTTGTTTTACTCTTCTTTGCTCCAGTACACAAATTCTATAAGAAAAATCAAGTTTAATGCATCTCACTAGTGCTTGATTATAATTATTTTCAGCTTAGTATTATGCCTGCTGGTGCTCAGATTGTTTGTGTTGCAGCTACTGATCAAAAGCTCTCTTTTTTACACCAATGCACCACCTGTAACCACGCCGGTTGTTCGCTACATCTGTGCATTTGCAACAAACACCTGACATGACGGGAACGCATGTGAATGCAAATAGGCCTATTGGCAGGCATCCATACATGAACATGACTTAGAAATGGGAAGCAAAGCTCTCCTCGCAGCAGGACACAGAAAGGTGTTACATCTGATCTTGATCAGTGCCTTTTTTTCACAAGTTGAATCTGCTGTGATTGCGTCATGAAGTAAGATGAAAGCCAACATGCATTAAAGCAACTGTCCAGTTGGTGTTGAAACAAGTCTGTAAATCACCTATATTGATGTAATATATGCACAAAGTTTAATGCATTAAAATAGTGCTAAAATTGTTTGAACACTAAAACAAAAGTTATTATCACCAATAAACCATTTCACATTTTGTCACATTAGAAAGCTGGTTCACACGGCAGGACGGCCCAGTCAAAGTTCAGACTAAATGTAGTCAGGAATCTGTGGCAAACTTGCTGTTCACAAATACTCCACATCTAATCTGGCAAGGCTTGAACAACTTTGTAAAGAAACATTTCAATTCCTTGAGATGAACTTCAAAGGATTTGCAGGTGTAATTGATGCAAAAATTGGTTTCTCAAAGGATTGACTCAAACTGAAAATAAATGCATGCCACACTCTTATGTGTGAAAACAATTGAAAACCTTGAATTCATAATCTTCCACTTGATGATTATGCACTACTGTGCATTGGTCTGTCACACAAAACCCTCTGTAAGACACATTGAAGTTTGTGGTTGAATGGTGAAAAAATGTGGAAAAATCTGAAGGCATTCACTGTTGCAAGTGACTTTAAACACCTTCATCTGAGTATTGTTTTATTATCAGGTCATTCTTAAATATCACTAAGCCTTTACAACATACCATCTCTCAGCAATCAAAGCCTATAAGTAGAACTTGTAAAACGACTAAGTGGAGCAGCACAGAGGACCATCATTTCATGCTTTATCCACACAGACACAAGAACCTCATACACCAGCTTCCCAGTCAAGGTCATCATATTAAAGACCATAACAGCTCATCAGGCAATTTAGTTGACCTTGCCATGCAGAAAGTAACTAGCAGTTACAGCAGGATTCGCAATTATAGTCAATTAAAGTCAATAAAAGATGATATGACAGTTGATTACGTTTAATTTACTGGGAGCAAAGTGGTTTCCGAATTGTGCGCTCACTGAGCAATAATTAATGCACAGCTTCAGAGCTACCATGAATTCAGATTGAGTTTGGTTTAAAAAAATGATAGCTATATGAATTGAAAAATTCGGATTGTATTCAGACTTTTGATAAATTTCCCACTCTTTAAATATAAAAACTGATCTTTAAATAACATTTTAATGTTATTTCATTTTCCAATTGTCAAAGAAAGAGATCAAAAAATTAGTAAAATAAATACTGCTGTGCCCTAATATTTTGTTGTGATGTTAGAAAGATTACCACGGGCCAGTGGTTGGCCTGGAGCAAGGGCTTTTCCTCGGCCTGTCAGTGACGAGGTGCCAGATGCGCTAGGCAAGTAACTGCATGATAAATGGCAGAAGGTGAGAGCTCCATGGCTGCAAGCAGGAGCACCTTGCCCCAGCATCCCGCTGCCAGTCCCTTGCCATGCAGCACGCCGGGCCAAATGGCATCAGCGTCCCCCTTCAATGCTGACATTTAGAACCTCTGCCATGCTATCCAGCTGTGCACATCGCGGGCCCCCCCTGGCACCGTACCCCCAACCTCTCCCAGGCACCAGGCCCCTCAGCCCCACTGCTGCCACTGCCAGATGACAGTCAACAAACATTTACTTGTTTAATCAAGTTGGAAATTGTTTAATGATAATGTCCACCACATATTTGTGTAATATTTCAAACATGCACATCGCAACAGTTTTAAAATGTACATTTCTTTGAGAAAACTAAGAGAGTCATTGGAGTCTGATATTGTTTAGCGATTTGTTATCCAATGCAAAATGTCCATGATAAGTATATAGGGTTTCCTTGAGTATTGTGCTGGAAAAGATGTTGCCGTAGCTATAAAAGAAGATCTTCTCAATATTTAAGAAATAAAAATAAATTGTGATTTACTGATGTTTTACATATTTGATCCGAAGTCTCTATTTAAAGTTATAGTTAACACCAAAATGTATCCAATAAGGGAAAATAAAGAATCTATCCCTTCTTATGAAGTGAAACTTTATTTAAATAATTATTTTAAACAAGTGTTCCTTAAGCATTTGTGTGCAATTGATTGGTTATTTTTTACATTTGCATGATTCTTAAAAGGATTTTGTCTCCGGTGCATTTTAGATGCAGCTAATGAAGCTTGATAGGTTTTAAAATGTGCCTTACAACTTGTTGACAGGTACATTTATTTATTTTGGGGGGCAGAAAACTGTAAAGAAGACTGTGAAATTAAGACAATTGGCAATATATGTGCACTGTGGTAGCTCACATAAAAAAATATCTGTACAGAGCAAATACTATCTGTTTCAGAAGGAAATATGGTGCCTGGCTGGCAAGAATGGCTGTGCAAGAGTCCAAGAAAACATGCAAAGGCTGACCATCTGGCCTATCCTGATGGATCTAAGCTATTTTGGTACCTACATCTCACAGCAGACACCATAAAAAAAATAATTAATGGAAATTAACCAAGTAGGACTCTTCTGCTAAAACAAATTAAAACCCTTCCTTGGTAAAGAATGAAGCATTTGATTATGACTTTCTGTTGAATGGATCAACAATGGTAGGACTAAAAGCAATATATCAATGGACACTGAGCCCAATGGCCAAAATGTGGAATCCGGAAGACAACTAAAGACAACAGTAAAAAAGTAAAAATCATCCAACAGTGAACATTCAAGAGCAACAAATATATGTTTAAGTATAACTGGCTGTCTCCATGGCCGCCCAACGATGCTGTTCTACTCAAAAGCCCTGACACTTCTGACAAACATTTCCACTGCTCAATTCACTAACCTGTTCTGTCTTGGCACAGTTCAGAAAAAACTATCAATTGTGTGTCAAGGGAAAATTAACCTAGAAATGTCAACTGCAATGAAAATGAAAATAGGATAGGCAAAACAATAGATGTTTCAACTTCTTAAGAGAAGAAATAAAAGATTTTTACTTTTCAAAGTGTTACTTAGAAGTTACTTTCTGAAACTTGTTTATTACAAATGATCAATAGACTGTTCCCTCAAGTACTTTCTGGAACTGAATGAGTACTTTCAGATCTTACATGTATGTCAACAAACAATGATGTTCAGATAAAGTACCCTGTAAGTTCAAGAAAGTAACTGTAAATTATGAAATCCAATAACAATAACCAATAACAAGTTTTCTGGAATCAAAGGTTCCAGAAAACTTGCTTGAAGTTTTGCTAATATTCTAAACCTCTCTAGATTTAGCTGGAGAGCATTTTTAATAATCTCACTTTACTTTTTTATGATTGTTTTGACACTAGTGAGAGAAAAGGTGGTGGATGTGCAGAAAGGGTCTCAATGAGGTGAATCAAATACAGGATGGCTGAGTACAGGACTATCACCTCTGTCTATGGGGAACCTGCTCTACCACTATACCATGTGACAATGCAGCTAGCTAGCTAGTTTATGCGCTCTTTCTTCTGTATATTAAGAATTTGGGGATAGCTGTTTGCATAAAATTTTATTTCTTGAGGACAAAGCATCCAGTTAACCACAGAATTTTATCTGAAATAGTAACTTGAAAAAATAAAAGTAGTTGCAAGGACTTGGACAATCAACAAAATACAGAACATTTGTAGAAAGTATTCATAATGGTGTAAAATCTTTCATGATTGGATTTTTTATTTAGTTTAATCTAAAGTCCTAAACCTCCTTCAAGGACAACTTCACCTTAAACTCTTCTTTCAGGAGGAAATATAAACATCCAAAAATTTTTCTTTGCAAAACTGCTCAGAACTGCCTTTTAACAAGTTCAGTGAGAATATCATGTTGGCTACACTCAGAAACTATAGGTTCTTTTAAAAAAAGACAGCAGAAAAAAAAAAGAGGCAAGGAGAAGATGGGAGAGTAAACACTTTACATTCTGGTACTCATTAAAAACAGACAAGTCCAGCCTTTCCCGACAGAGAGCACACGTCATGCTATATAGAGGCAAATACCAAGCTGCATGGCTTGGAATCAAAGGCATTTCTGCAGTCCAAAGGTCAGGTGATGGTAAAAGGTTGCTGAGAAACAGAGTTGCTGGACGGGCTTTCATCAGTGGGAGGCAGCTGGAGTCTCCAAAGAGGCAGCGTTACTTGGGTCTGAAGGCACAGTGGGGCTGCTCCGATATGACATTTCACATCCAGATCTGCCACAGTAATGGCATTTTAGCCACTTTAAAAAGGGCCAGATTGGCCTTCCTGCATTGTTGAAATTTTTATAGACAGCCATTCCTATATTGTTTGGGCTTTTTACACTGTCTAAAAAAAATTGTCTGTGAAAAAGGCAATGTAGGCATGATTGGCTGATACAAATACTTAAACTCCACATGATACAACACGGGAAGAAGAGCCTACATTTTGCAATGTTTAATAAACTACTTTTATTACCTCTGTGGAAATGCAAACTTGAATGAGAACAAAAGATCTCAAATTTACATAAAATATATTTATCCTATCTTGTGATTCTTTGATTTTGAAAAAAAAACAACAAAAAAACAAAAAGCAGTACAACATGTATCCATGCAAAGCTCGTCACGGTTATTTATTTGAGTCGCCATGCCCCTCTCTCTGTTTGGCAATGGTTTGTGTAGTTTTGCTTTGAAGCTGCTGCTGAGATGATTTGTTCCATTTGCTTGGGGAAATTGCAGTGCCTGTTACTTGCTGAAGTGAATTTTTTTTTTTTTTTTTTTTTTTTTTTTTTTACAATATGCAAGCTTTGTAAGATAAGAAGAAAGGAACATGTACTGTTCCCTGTTAATAAAACAACAACACAGAAATAAATATTCATGGTAAACAAATCTTCCATCAAAACAAAATGCTAATCTGCATGATCATATTTCAACCACAAGATATCAAAACCCAGTGAGTGAATTAATGGTGATTTTAAAAAATATATTGGCTCATTTTTACTAAACTTTATCTTAAAATAAAAGCTCAGGGCATATAATACACCATTTAAAGACCAAAATACACAAAAAATTATAAAAAAATAGCAAGTTAACTTGATTAGTATATCTAAAAGAGTTTTGTTTTTTTTCCCAGAAAATCTGTGGCATTTTTCATGCTTTTCTTCGTTACTTTTGTTAATAGTTAGGCAAGTTATTTATTTATTTTTTTAAATCGATATGTTACCACTTATTTTACAGGAAAATAATATTTAGTGTCCAAAACCTGAGGTTACTTTCATAAAAGCAACAATGTTACTTTCATGGATCTTACAGATTACTTTTTAGAGTATAGAAGGTATTTTATTCAAAATTTAGAGATTGCTTTCCAGTATATTTATGTACACTTTTGTGGAAGTTGCAGTTTCCCAAAACCTACAGATGGATATATTTACATATGAGTTTGGGAAAGGAGACAATCAACCCACTGTCTGTAAAGGGCATGGTAGAAACTGGGGAAAAGCATACTAGAAACATATAAATTGTTATATTACAACCACACAAATACTGATACTGATGTTATTTTGGAGAGAAAATGCATTAACGTCCCGCATGCATAGCACTGAAGCTTTTCATCTGCCATACATGATTTAAATTTAGTGGTGGAATAATCAGTCAGCATTCAGCTGTGGGAATTCTGAGCTTAATGAATGCCTCTTCACATAAGCAGTTTGCCGGAGTTATTCCGAACACAAGACTGCTGTCAAAATGTCTCTGAATCTCAATTTAACCACCATCTCAACCACATGGGGACCACCTCATGCAGGCTGTCTGCATGTCTAAATGCGAGAATTAGAAAAATGTTGTTGCAAAAAAAAATAAAAAATACAATTAGTTTTCAGTTTCTATATCAAACTGGCAGAGCAATTAAATAATTACCATTTTCTTAATATTGCATTTTTAATCTAGAGGAAAGCCCTTGCACATTAGGGTAAATCATTACTTGATTTTTAATCACAGAGTAAGTTTGTGGTCATTACGACTCAAATTTTGAATCTCAGGGAGTATTTTGTGGATTAAATATCAACCACCAAACATTAAGTAAGATTTAAAGGTCATTTGGCTCTTCAGACTTAAATCCAACAGAGTATCTGTGAGAATCTCTTTCCACAAATGAAAATTGATGTTCACAGTTTCTTTCAGCTATACTTCTGACTGGACTTGTGAAAAATATGAGAAAATGTGCCTGATTTTTTTCTAAAGACACCATATGTCCTACTTGCAAATGTATCCTGCAGGAAAAGTAATGCCTTTCTATCATATTGTGAGCCAACTTCCATGTAATATAATGGAGTGGATATTGCTTAGCTTATTGACCGATGTCCCCTCCTCCCCAGTTTGACATTTGCTTATCCTCGTGAGCATCTCCCAGTATTGACGTTTGCTCTATCTGGACATCTTCCTAAGCTGTTCTGTCATTTGTCACCTTTTAAATAAAAACCAAGGAGGTGAGGGAGCTGACAGTGATAAGGCTTAATGACACAAACCACCGTGGTAGTTTCATACAAACTCAGAAGAAAGAATTCACAGTACGGCTTAATATCCTGCTTGGTACCTGTAATGGATTCATAGCGCAATTTTACCCAGCATATTTCCACCCATGCCATTAATAAGCAGAATAAAGAAGAACCTCTCTACAAACCATGGCATGAATTCACTCATAACTGCAGTCAATTTAGAGGAAATTTATTGAAAGCGGGCTTTTGGTTTAACACCTTTTAAACTAATGTATTTGGAGAGCGCACTCCACATGCTCTCCTGTCAAAAGCTACCATTTTCTCCCAACTTAGCCTTAACTCTCCTCTTCTTGGATGCAAACTGGTGAGGTCAACACATGCACATTAGAGCTCATAAAACATCCTCTAAGTGGCCTTTCAGGATTTCTACTTTGCTAACTCACTTTTTGAAGAGCAATAAACGCAGCGCTTCTTTAAATACGAATCTCACAAAATCCAGCTGGGAGCAGATTTTCTCATGAGGTGGAAGACAAACTCTTCCTTTCTTCCCCTCCCTCTCTTCTATTCATCCCTCCCTCAGACTGTCTCCTGCAGAGAGGCTATTATTGCAGCTAATTATCTACAAATAGGCCCAATATGACAAACACAGAACCAAGCTAGTGCTGGCTAAAAGCGCAGGAATCATTCTGTGATGAAATAAAAGAAATGGGGACAGACAAAGACCAGAACAAAAACTCATACATTAAAATAATATTTAAAAAAGAGGCAAAAACTGAGATAATTATGAGGAACATGACAGAGACACAATGTGGTATGAGATGAGAGAAATTGCGGTACCAAAAAAAGATATAAGAGGGAGGCAGATGGGAGAAGAAAAGCAGCACAGAGAGAGGACTAACATGGGGAAATGATCTTGTCTTTGCAATGTGTGACGGTTGTTGCCATTGGCAACTGTCCTGCAGTGCACGGGCCACATCCACTTAGCTCCCAGGGTGCTTCAGGATCAGGATAGCTCAGAGGTCTAAGGCTGTCTGGCTCATTTACATAAAGAAACTCATTTACCAGGCAAGCATGGAGGGCTATGACGCATCAATGGGGGCTTGATTAGATCTTTACCTTTGATACATATGAATATTTATCATGGCTGAATAACGTTTGCTCTCCTTTCATCTGGATCATCCAGAGAGTACTCCTCCTCCTCTTAATTTTTTTCAAATGAATATGTCATCAAAACATCGGGGATCATGACAAGTGACAGTACTCGAGATAATCCGGTCATTGTTGCAAGAGATCAACAGTCTCTTTAGGTTTTACAAACTGCATCAGGCTTCTGTCTTGTTGTTTATATTTACTCTGGGGATAACAGCTCCAAGAAACTTAAAGGAAATCAATTAGGGGGACAGCAGTCACGGTGGCTCCTTTAAACAAACGTGCGTGTGAAATAGACCGCTGCAGGTGGGAGAAGTTGAAACCGCAAACATGGCATCCACTTTTTTAGCAGCCGTTTCAATAAGTTGCACTTACATCACTCACTCCGGCCTCCACTATCTTCAGGCCTGTCTCCTTCTCCAGCTGCTGCTTTTCTTGGACTGCAAGGGGAGACAAAAGCAGAGGAGATTTGATGTAACAAAGTCGCATCAAACTGAGAATGATGCGGTGGATCAGTCTGAGTCAGATGTCAAACTGGTGAAAGTTAAGAGTAAAATGAATCAGCTATTAAATGTTTGAACAATTATCTTCCAATTCCCAAGAAAATCTGACAATATAATATCAAAAACCATTTATGGTGATGCAGGTACAGGCAGAAGACTGTATCAAACCTGCAAACCACTGGCACCCCATTATAGAAACATTGCAGCCTTGACATTGTTTAACTAAATTTAGCTTTAAGCTCTTTAAATTGGCTTAATATTTAGCATATCTTGCTTGCATTACTTCACGTTCAAACTCAGAATCTCTCACACCCCTCAGCTACCATGGTGAGAGCCACCCTCCCCCCTCTTGACAACCTGGCACCCGTATGTGCACGGATTTCAATTTTCATAATTAGTTTGTCAAATCAATAAGTGGATCTTATCACAGGACACGTAACAGCTAGCTGTGCAGCAGTTTTAAAAATAGCTAGTACATTTACAGAAACAAGGCGAGATTTGTTTTACCCCTGCCTCCACAAAGTGGACTAACAAAAAGCACCAAGTTAATAGGTGTTGAGAAAGTTCAGGCTTTCTTGACAACAATTTAAGAGAAGTTATCTCAATGTATACACTCCAGGTTGTGGATAATTATGGAAACTATTTATTTTATCTACTACTACCCTGACGTTGTACATGTACTGTGTCCTATAAGCACCACTCTGGCTTGCAAGTTAAAAAGTGCACATAAAAATGCACCTATTAATATGCACAAGTATCCATTCTTTCTGAAGATTACCAGAAAGCAGAAGAAGTGCTTGTACATTCACAGCACACAATAACTTGAGCTCCTGCCTTTGTTCTTGCAGTAATTAATACACCACCCGAGTTTGATCCTCAGATCTTGTGATCTAATCAAATATGGCATGCTATTTTCAATGCTTTGTTCACAAAGGACATTCTCATGCAAATCAAACTGAAGTGAGGCGATGTTAAATATCCATCACTCAAGATCACACAGTTTTGCCGACTTTTTCCCTCCACACTGTCCTCGACATCCCCTCCTCACTTTGATGGAAACATTTATGTTGGAAAACAAAAATCAAAGGAGGCCCTAATAGATTAAGCCAAATTATAGAGCCAAAGCGGAAAATGCAGCATCATTTAATTGAGTTTGTTAGCATGTGAATGTGGCTGATAATTTGGAAAAGGAAAAAAGGAGAAAGAGAGCAGGTCCTTTAAATCCCATCTCCCCAGATGAAGGCTATGCAAATGACCCTGAAGAGCTGAACCCAACCTCACACTCCAAATTCAGCAATGGGTCTGTTTAATTAGTATTTTAATCTATCCCAATGATTGCACTCAGTCCACAATGTATGCAGAATTCTATCTAATTAAGGATGCTACTTTTAGGGTAATCATCCATCTCTTTCTCCCTTCCTCCATCACCTTTTTTCTTTTTGCTTATTAATGATCCTGAAAACATTGATCATCCTATCATCCCATCAACATAGCAGGCAAGGAGACATCTTCTATTTTAGGTGTCATCCAAGGGTTTCTGGAGGGATGGCAAAAGTGGACAAAAAGAGATCTTACTTAAGGGGCTGGAAAGGTTAAACGTACATTTGAATGAATTCAATTCAAAATATTTTATCACTGAAGACACCTCTGACTGAAAACACTCTGTTGCTGTTGAGTCTGATGAAGAGAATAGTCAGGGATGTCTGTGATTTTATTGAATTTATGAAGAATCCTTATTTGACCAATGATCTACAGCAGTCCCCAGAACAGAACCACCCTTCCTTATCACCTTGAAAGATATCCCTGGTTATTTTATCAGGTACAACAGAGCAACAGAATGAAGAAGAAAGGGAATTTAAGTGTTTTTGAACGGAAGAAAGTTGAGAACAGCTCAACACATATAACTTAAGACAAGTTTTAATGTGAAAGTACGCATGCCATTAAATGCAAAAGGAGAAAGCCGCTAAAATGCCAACAATTCCTGAAGAAAAGTAAACTAAACAAAAAGCTCTAAGCTGGCACCATTTTTGCCTTTGGACCAAGACCAACAAGTCAAATCGGTGAAGCAAGACTTAATTTCCCAAACCATGACCTGTAGATGGGTAGATGTTGCAAAAACATGAAACATGAAAAAAAAACTGCAGCAATTATATGAAGGGTTTGACGATATAACGGCACTAAAATCTTTACCTTAGTTTATTAAAGAGGGCATAAGTTTTGAGGTGCCTTTTTTTTTTTAATTTAAATATAGTTTAAATAAAAATTATCAGGTCTTTTGTTAACCTTTAATTATCTGTCAGGCACAACTTCTAAATTGGCCAGTTATTAATAATTTAGGGTTTTACAGAATATGTAAAAAACATTTTTGATGTAATTAAAGTTAGATTTTAACTGTGTGCAAAACATTAATAACAGTATCTTCGGCATGAAATCCCTCCCTGAGCTTGTTAGTGCCCCCTCTTAGAGGGGCAATAGGACACCTTGGGCATGTGGAGGAAGAAATTTGCATCGTGGATGTGCAGTCAACAAATCTGATGCAATCTTGTCAGTGTGGACCAAGATTTCCCAGAGGAATGTTGCTGACAGCTTGTGGAATCCATGCCACAAAAAATTAAGGCAAACTTGATATCAATGAGGTGTGTCTAATAAAATGGCCAGTGAGCTTACATCTGATGCATAGTGGTGAAAAAAAGAAAAAAAGATTTATATATATATATATATATATATATATATATATATTTTGCCATTTTGAGAGAATTAATCTCACTCAGTTTCCACTCCTGTAGCCATATTGACTCTCCGTAGGTACCTCCAGTACCTGTTTAGGAGGGGGTAATGAGCGAGGTAATTGGGCCCAGCTGGGTGAGGGTGGAGGTGGTGGAGAAAGGCCAAGATGCTTAAAGGTCAAACAACGTTTTGGTCCTAATGAGGACCCCTCTAGGGTCCCAACACATCATGAGTCAAACTAGAAAAGATTAGCCAGGAATCAACAGATATATGTGTTGCAGTGGCAGCCGGCACGGTGGCTCAGGCTTGACAGACAAGCTGACATTAACCGTCTTATTGTGAGACAAAAAAAAAGCCTGAAGGCCTGCAGGTCAGCAAAGAATCAAAGCTAAAAAGTCTCCAATCAACCTGAGTGGAAGTACTGTCCCAAAACAGCCACTTTAAATGTAAATACAATGTAGTTCCAAGCTCATTAGCTGGTGACTCAGTTGATCTGGGTGACTCTTACAAACCAACCAGACGAATGCTTGTCTTCTCACCGCCTGGACAGATAACAGCCTTGGGCGTCTCTTTTTGGTCACCTCTTCTATTAACCTCCCTCTGGAGCTCACTCACTTTCTCTTTTCGCACATGCGGGCACAGATTTTGCAGGTTTCAAATTAGCGACCAAATACCCCTGACAGGCTGTGGAAAAGAGATGTCAGGTCTCATTTCAAAGAGACTCCTCCAGCCTTTTTAATAGGAATTGTCTGACTCTATCGAGGCTGATTTCTAAAGTGAAGATCTGATCACTGCTGCTCGTTTGATAATTTTCTGAATCAAACTGAGCCAAATCATCTGATGTTCTGCAGGCAGAGAAATACACTAAAAAGGATTTTCGCCCTGTCTTTTGTTTACTATTTGCATAAGCTTTAGCAAAAATCGAACACAAAGGCAACAGATTTTAGCTGCAAGTATCCATCCAAAACTTGAATCATGCAGAGAGAAGACACATTTTTCAGCAATTTTTTTTTTTGTTGCAAACTTAGAAAGAAAATTAATCTCCATTCAAAATTTTCTTGACCCATTTTATGATACATCTTTTTTATGAAAACCCATACCATTAAGCCAGGAGCATTTGAATTTTTAGATGTAGCGATCTGATCTGTTGCGGTCATGAAGGAGCTAGGCTGAAATTTCTTGATCAATCCATTTATTTTCAGGATTTCATAATAAAGAAGAGTATCGCTGAACTGAGGTCTTCTCATAGTGTCACCAGACTCTGCCTCAGAGGTAGGATGAGGAGTTTATGGGAGAGCAGGTGTTCTTCATCCTCTTCAAAAGAAAACAGCTAAGGTTGCTCCAACCCGGGTGCTTCCTGAGCAAATCCCTTTGGAAGTTTACGAGGCAAGTCCCACTGGGAGAAGATCCTGGGAAGGCTCAGAATGAGCTGGAGATTGTCACTTATGAGAGAGATAGTGTGGCTCTCCTTCCTAATTTTTTTTTCCTGCAAACCGACAACAGATATGCGCAAGATGATGGATGGTTTGATCAGTAAATCAGATTTTGCTTTGTGGTGTATGGGCATTTCAAGGTGGAGAAATATCTCAAATAACTGGCACTTTAAACAGGAGTTTGAATACTTTTTATATCCATTACAGAATAGAATTTTCTGAAAATAATAGTTTAAATTATGCACGAGAGTTGAACATTGTAATAATCTTTTATCTCTGGGATTTATACTAAAAATCCTTAACAACCACAAAGTATGAACATAAAATTAACTCTGGGATGGCTAATAACAAGGCCTAATGAGAATAATAGAAACTTTATAAATTCTTCTGATTAAAGGGTGAGATCAGATCTTTGGGGGATAATAAACATTAGTTTATTCTTCAACTTTTAAAAGTTGTGAATATGTTGCCTATAATGGCTGCCATCAGTGGCCTGCTTAAATTAATTCTTAGAACCACATTTGCTACATCCACAAAGACAGCTAACTTCTGAATTATTTCACTTGCAATTTTTTAGTCACTTCCACTGATAATTACGGTACTTATAATATATGTGTGGTGCACACTGAATCAGCTTTAATCATAAACACAACTATACGATGAAGAACAGAGATGTGCTTGTAGACTTTTTCTAAAGAGGAAAAAGATCATTTCAATCAACTATCTAAAAGGTGATCAAACAAGCTGCTGCCTTTTTTGACACTGATTAAAGAAAATGTGGATAAAACAAGCAAGCAGAAATTAAAGCTGGATTTTTCTGTGACCTTTAAACATCTCTGCAGGATATGCACTTACCAAAATGCATCAAGCGGTGAGATATAATTTGATTAAATTGCTGCTTTTCTCTGCCATATGCTGAAAACTGAAGCACTCTTCATTATGGATTCTAACTGCAAATCACGAATGATTATCATGAAGCCATCAGAGCTTAAAACCATGAATATATATATTCATTTTTCTGATATATGACTGCGTGGTTATTGTTAGAGGCAATATAAATTCAGCATGAGGAGACAAATCCCCTCTGCGGGCTGTAAATATTTAGCATTTCAACATGGCACAGCAAATAGTAAAGTCACATGAGTTTTATGTTGCTTCTTTGGCCAAATAGGGGTATATAGTTGACAAGATGCATATTTCACCATGCTCTGATTGATTTGTTAATATTGAATAACATCCCCATCCGTTCCATCTATCCAGCCCTTCTCTCTCATGTTCCTTAGGTCGTCCATATTCACCACTTCCATCACTCTATTCATCACTCCAACCAAACAAAATGAAAGTGTTTATTGCGGAGGAGGGTTGACGCTCACGCCTCTCCACAGCCGTTAGCCTTATCAGCAGGAAATCACTCCAATATTAAAGTTGCCATTCCGCCCACCACTTCCCCCGCCCCTGCATATGATGGGTGTCTCTACCTATCAGAGGTAGAGACTGAGGTGAGGAGGAGGTGGAGGAAAGGAGAAGATGCACCTGATCCCTCCCCTCCCCCCCACGACTGATAAGATGCATGGCAGCCCATTTCTTCCAGTCAAAATCCTGGGAGAGACACAAAAACGCAACAATACATTGAACCACAGCGCCGACTTCAGAGCAGACGCACATTCATTACATGCATGACAGAAAACATACGTGACTCCTCTACACTCGACATCCAAACACAGATGCTTATCAAAATGTAAATAGCTGCACAAGCATAGTTGCTGCTTCTATTACGCTTTTTCTTTCGCCCAATATAGCTAAGTATATGAGATAAGAGTGGTAAAAGACGTCAATAAAAGTCTAAATTTTCGGTCTTGATACACATGTTTGCATATCATTCTCAGATGCTACCTTTCGTATTATGTATAAAAATAAGTTGCCAACACCAATGCTGAGGATTTTAAACCAGAAACTGCAGCAAACATCTTGAAAAATGCTGGGAACCATGCAGCCACATGCATACTAAACATAAAGAATTAAACTAGAGGTCTTCCCATTAGTTTCCAAGCACTGTACAACAACCATGGCTATTTAAAATGGTCAATACTAGGCATTAACTGCACCACTTAAGGTATTATTTAATGTAGATTTTCTTGTCAGAAACCTAGGTAAAGTCATTAAAACATCATTAGCTGTTCACTGACCAAGGCAAGCTGAGAAGCACAGAGAATTTTAAAGTGAAATGCTGAAGGACTCCTATAGAGGTAGAGCAAATTTGAAGATTGAGATAAATTAAATATAAAAGAAACATTGCCCAGTGTCTAAATGCACAACAAAAGAACTATAAATGAATCTTATAAGCAAAGAGAAGTTTCAGGGGCATCATTAACACCTGATGAGAAACCTAAAGTTGTTTCTATAATCTGTAGACTGATCGAGCTATAGCTAATTAAATATGCAAAACCTTAATTAAATCAAAGGACGTATCTGGTACATCATGCAAATAATAAAAAAAAAAAAAAGAGGAACATTGTTGTAGCTGGAGATGAATATTATAAACTCATCTTAAAGCTTTTATTATTTAATCAAAGCCTTGATTAATCCTCTAGTTTATTGTAGTAAAACTGCAAAAATGACATTCAAAATTTTTCAGAACAAAGACTGTTTTTACACAACTAAATTAAAAAAAGAGTAGAAGTAAAATGAAAAAGGATTATTTCCGTGCACAAATAATCCCTGTCTTAATAGAACTTGAAAACCACTTTGATAATATGTTTATTATTTAAGGAATGTACTAAACAAAAATCCTTACTGCATGTTTGGTCCAACATCTGAAAAAAGTGGCTGACTAAAATATAAGGCACTGTTAGCTGTTATTTGAAGGAAACTACTCATAAAATAGCCTTAAGAAAAGTGAATGAATTCATAATAAAGAAAAAATATGAACAAAAGATCAGATTGGTAATTGGATCAAAAAAATGAATCGAGATCTATAAACACTCTGAAGCCTTTTTTGTATTATTCTAATTTATTCACAAAATATTTGCAATTTGAATCAAAATGTCTCTATATACTGTCAATATATACAGCACTATAAAGGTTACCAATATTTTTTTTTTCTACTTTGATTTCAAGGAGAGCCTTTCTTGTAATCTTTTCAGATGTCATTCATAAAGAGCTCAAACAAGCTTTCAGTTTGTCTTTAACTTTGGCCATGACGATATATCGTGCAGCTTAAAAACATGACAAAGTTGACAAGTAGAAGACAATGAAAATCGTGAATCGACTCTTCCATTTTCTAAAGTTGCCCATTTCATGCTGGGGTCACAGCAAAAGAAGTTTGAGCCTCGAACAAACATCAGTTACACATGCACAACATCTGAAAGTCATGTCTTTATAAACTGAGAAAAATCTCCAAAATATTGACACAATCTACAGATCTTTTACTGCACATTTGAAGTTTTTCTAGGAATTTTTAGTAAATAAGTTTGTTATCTTTGGTGTTTTTCATACATTCAGCAACATAGCAATTTGTGTCACTCTGAAAGGCTGTTGGTTTCTAACAATCTGTTTTCTAACTAGTTTCTTGCTTGAGTCAAGTTTTAATGAGTAGACACAGCATTTGTTCATTCCTTGTGTTTGAAATGTATGCTTAAACAATTCATGGTCCAGATTTTAGCGACCAAACAAACTAACAAACTGAACAAAACAAGAGTCCTAAAAAATGTGCTGGATGAAAGCCAAAGTCAAAATATAATCTTCACCTAAGATCACTTCAGGGTTCATTGAAAAATTTAGGTTTTTGTGATAAAAATATAAAGAAATCAATTTATAAAAGAAGTAGAGGACAAATAAAAACAAGACACAAAGTTATAAAAATAGATATATGAAAGCAACAGATACTCAAATCCAAGATGGATACATGGGAAAACGTGCAAAGGCAGATGTGTTATCTTCAAAATGTCTACCCATTTCTCAAATCACATTTAAAAAATAGTTACACATCAGACAGATCAGACACATTATTTTTATCTTTCCAAACCCTTCGTATACTTGACATTACCTTTTAATGAATATAAATTTAATGTATTGTTGCTTGCTTAATGTCTTATACTGAAAAGTGAAGAAAGAAAACCAGACATGATTTATAAAACAAGGTAAAGGTAAAAATATACTTCAGCATTTCCATGTCACTGAGCTGTTGCCAACTACAATATTATAACATATGAATGCAAACTAGAGAAAGCTGCTTTTGCCATGCTTTAAGATTTATGGTAAAGAAATAATTTTTTCAAAATCCTCCCTTTTGGCATCTTAGTCTTCATCAATAACGTAAAAAATGACATATCATATATATATTTAGCTATTTTAAAAGGACTGGGTAGTGGGTTTATCAGTTTTAGGTTGTGCTATCTAGAGTTATTTAACCCTTAATTTTAATTAACATATCATGAATGAATAATAACCTGATTAAACTTGGTCAGGTTTCGGTTAATTAGAAGTTAAAAAGCTTTTGTCATTTGTCATTTTTTTCTCTAATAAGTAATATAATTTCAGGTCCTTACCTATGGAAGTTTCACTTTCTTAAGAATGTGAATATTTGTTAATTCCCTAAGTTTTGCACTCTTA
The DNA here is from genome assembly GCA_903066825.1 of Alfaro cultratus. Classification (NCBI taxonomy): domain Eukaryota; kingdom Metazoa; phylum Chordata; class Actinopteri; order Cyprinodontiformes; family Poeciliidae; genus Alfaro; species Alfaro cultratus. Next base: position 123,143 of record CAEFZX010007673.1, on the reverse strand, counting down.
ATCACTATCATTCATTTTAGAAGTTACTTTTTATCACACTTTAGTCTTTCAATGGATCTGACATAAATTTATTATTAGACAAAGACATTTGATACAAAAAAGCAGTTTTAGAATTATGTATGTAATAAAGATTAAAACACATAAAATGAAATAAAAAAAGTGCAAACAATTACGAACATGATGCAAATCATGACTTAACTCTGGTTGCCAATTTATTTGTTCAAGTCTCACTTGCCTCAGTTAAGATTAGTGCTTAAAACGAAACACTAACCTTAGAAAAAAAGGTAAGAAGACTTTTTCTTTTGAAGTTACTGATACAGCTGATAGAAAGACTTCTAGAGCCTTAAGCACAACATAGCTAAAGTTGCAACAAATGACAACTTATATCTATTTTGGTTGCCTCTGTTTAAAAAGTGTGGGAATTGTATTCAGTGGTAAAAAAATATCCTGAAGGTTACATATTTAATTAACAACAGAAAATTAACCTATTGACATTTCAGAAACTCAAAGCAGCAAATGCCTAGTTCTTTAATTTGATGGTGGACTTTTCAAGGATTAACCATTTAGAAAGTATTATAGGTTGATTCATTTTTTTGTCAGTCAACTAATGTTGATTCATATCAGTCGGGGAAGTGTCTGTCCCTTTAATTACTCTCTTTTCATAAATACTAGCTTATAAAAAGTATCATTTGCAAGTCTAATAAGATCAAAAATAGTTTAATAAACAGCGACAGTCATTTAAATCCCCTTGAAGGCCATATGGAGTTACACAGAGCCAAATATCTCTGTCGCAAATAAAACAAGTCTCTCCCAGTAAACCAAACATCATGACATCATTAGTTTCAAATATCCAATAAGAAGTGCCAATCAAAAAGCCCCATGCCTGTCACATGGTTCAGCCATGCTGTTAACAGCAGGGGTCCTGGCTGGCTCGCTGTTTATTCACCCCAATCGATCGTTTCCTGCGGATAAGGCCAACAGTGCCCCCCAAACAAACCAACTGCTGTTATTCAGCCTAAATCAACACATGAGGCCCCTTCGCTGTCTAAATAAATGCAATGATGATGAACGTGGAGGTAAAATACTGCAAATAAATGAACAAAAATTGATTGTCGAGTTGATGCGTCATAAAGAAAAGAATTAAATAGCCTCTTTTTTGATCTGTGATTACTGGAGTCCTGCAATCAGCATGCACTTTGAGTCCACTGCAGACACTATCAAACCATTTTCAAGCCTATTCCTTTCTCAAACAGAGCACATATGACATTTATAATTGCATCCTGCCTCATTAGAGAGCCCTCTCAACGATGCCTGAGTAATACACCTAGATGAGGTTTTGCCTGCTGCTCTTGAGCTAGCAGACACACCAACACAGAACACCAACCACCGCCTACATAATATCTTTTTCTTTGCTGCCATGTTGATTAATAGATTGTGGCTGCTCTGACACTCTGTGTAGAATAGGCATTTTGCCTCTGATAGGTGCTGACACCAATTCTTCACGGACTGCAGGAGACCAGGGGAAGGGAGAAGCACTGGCAAATGACTTGGACGGCACATGACTCCAGATGTGGGAGAAATCCAGCCACCCCCACCCTCCCTGCACAGATGTCACTCTGCATTCTCACCGGGGCGCGCTCAGATCGTTTACGCTGCATCTTGGAGATGACAGTTGGCAGATGTGTGACACGCGCCACACACAAATTGCATCTGACAATCGCTTAAAAAGAGCGGAAAGGTTTGTGGTTTACAGTGAGAGACGAGGTAAATAATTCACATCTGCAGCAATCTTGGCGGTCAGAAGTCCAGCATGTTACAAAGCAAACACTTAAACTATATGACTGTGTGCAGAAAATTTATTGCAACTTCAGACCTCAGCCCTGTAAATTATATTCGCTAAATACAGTGCCAAATTCAGGGGCCGCATTTGAAGGCCAGTTAAATCACAGTGGTCCAAAGAAGGCTGTCCAAATGTCTTCTTTTTTTTTTTTTTTATAAAATTTTTCCAAATTGACATACATAAATTAACATAACAGATCAAATTCCCACCCATCCCTTAACCACACAAATCGGCACATCATGAAACACTTACACAGTCAAGACAAAATGATAAATACACCGCAAATTGATCCAAACCTCTCCACAAGCATAAAAAAGGGGGGGAAAAGACAGTTATACAAGATATTAAGCAGTGGCAGGTCTGTTATTAACAATTTTTCATTTAAGGAATTTTAGTACAGGGTCCCATAATTTCTCAAACACATTGACTTTATCTTCATTGCAATATCTCAGTCTTTCCAGATGCAGAGTATTTGCTAGTTCCCCCAACCACAGATCAAATGTGGGCACAGAGTCCTTTTTCCAAAATCTCAAAATCTACCTTTTAGCAATCACCGTACCAAACAAAACTGCCGTTTCTCATTTTTAGTGGCTATTTGCATAGCACCGGAGACCACGATGATCGCAATAAGTGGTTCTGGGTCCCATTTTTTTTCCAAAAGCTGTTGAAAAAAAATGAAAAATTTTCTTCCAAAATGAGAGAAGCTGAACACATGACCAGAAGGAGTGTGTCAAGCTACCAATAGCAGCCCAACAATGATTACAAATTGGAGACACGCTAGTAAAGAAAGTGCTCAGCTTCTCCCTTGAATAATGGAGTCTATGTATTGTTTTGAACTGTATGAGATTGTGTCTGGCATTGACTGAACAGTCCTGTATACTTTTCAAACCCTCCTCCCACAATTCATCGGATAGCTGTTGCCCCAACTCATCCTCCCACGCCTTCTTTATCCTGGATGTGTCTACATGTATACTATTAAAGATCTTATAAAAGTATGACACTGCACTCCGATTGACAGGATCAAATTTATTTATTTCCTCCAGGGTTTCAAGTTTCGTTAGAGTTCCAAAATCCAATACATTTTTCCTAACATAGTCCCAAACCTGCAGATAACGGAAAAAACTTGACGGGGGAAGATTATACTCAAAACATAACTACGCAAAAGATGCAAAGGTTCCACCAACGTATAGGTCGCCTATCACACCAATGCCCTTCATTCTCCATGTCCGAAAGACGCCGTCACTGAGACCTGGTGCAAAGGAGTGATTTTCACAGATAGGAGTGTCAAAGTAAACCTCTGGAGCTTTTATAAATGCTTGTATCTGTTTCCAGATTCTGATAGTATTGCTAATGACAAAACTATTGGTATAGAGTGTTTTACTGACTTTAATGGGGAGTCTATCCAAATTTGAAAGCTCCTCCAAATGCGGCCAACAAATGCGTTCTACTTTTCACAGAATTTGAAGGACTGGAGTCTTTTGTATCCTTAAGACCCACCCTATTCCAAGATTTATTGCACGGCCATAATTTAAAAAAGACAAACCAAAAAGAAATATTTTTAAGGCAGATATTGCAACATTTTACACACAAGGCAGCGATATTAGATGGAGAAGTCTTGGTTGAAGCCTCTGACATTTCCCACAAATTCTAATTTGTTCTTACTATTCATTTTGAAAAGCAACCATTTATTTATATAAATTTATTAGAAATTTATTTTTTAAATTAAAATAAAACAATGTATCCTTCTTTTTGCACCTCTCAATTATAAACTACTTTCTGTCCCTCTATTCCATAAATACCCAATCAAATGCACAGAAGATGTTGTTTCCAGTGTAACAAAATGAGAAATAAATAAATAAACAAACAGTTTTTATGAGTTTCTGCACTGTGACACCAAGATTTTTGAAAGCCAAGTTAAAAAAAAAAAAAAGAAACACTCTTACATGAGTACAATTTTCAGAATAATAATTTGAAGATGATGGCTATTAGTACATCTGCAGGCTTGCCCTATTTAAAGAGATCCTTTTAGGGGAAAAGCTTATCAGAGGAAGGGACAGTAAAATTAAGCTGAACACACACATGCTTGCATGCATTCACACACACCCAGACACTCTTCCTCTGCTTCCCCACTGAGAGAACTCTGACAGAGGCAGCCCTACCTGTCACTGTGGTAGCAATTATCCTGCAGGCTCTCTCCACGGACTGTCTCCTGCAGGTCTCCACATTACTAACCACATCACTGGGCAAAAGACACACACTCACACACTTACATTGAGCATACAAGACGGTACACAAAAGGCCACACCCACATGTACACACAGTGCATATTCATAGTTACACACGGTTGTGCTTTTCATCCACAATTCCCTCTCCACAAGCTAATGGCTCGAGCGAATCGCAGCAGTGTGTTGGTGCAGACATCCTGCTCGCGGTAGGAGAAAACACACTGCAATAAGTGGAAGGTGGGTGCTCGTGCAAGCATGTGCACATTCGTCTTCTGCCTTCATACAGGTAAATTTATTAACAGAAAAAACCTTGTCATCTTTAAACACCTGCATGAGAGAGCCTGAATAAACGTAAAAGACATCATACGGCAGGTTTGGAAATGAGAAGAAGCATTAATTTAATGGCAGGATATGAGCCTCAGTGACTCAACATGTAATTCTGAGCACAGAGAAAAACACAATCACAGGTAGGACAGCATATGCATTTTGACTGCAAGGGATGTTTCCTGGAGGAAACAGCTGAGCAGATTCAAGTTGGTTCACTGGAGCTCGAAGGCAGAGCCACGTCTGACTTTCAGAGACAGGTTGACTGTACAGAAGTGTGAAGGGTGATTTCAGAGAAAAGATGCCAACGTGACCTCATTACCGTAGATTTGTTCCGACTGTCATTAGGAATCACAAACGCCATCACTCAAGTCACGAGAACGAGGGAGAGGATGAAGTGGAGTAAGCAGGGGTGAGCAGAAGGGTGCTGCTGGGCTCTAATTGTAATCAAGCACGTTTGATCTGAAGAATAAGACGTATCGTCAACCATCCATGACTGCAACACATGCTGTAGCTTATGGTTTAAATCCAAAACAATATTTGTGTCAGCAATAGAACCCAACTAAAATCACATCTATGACTAATTTGATACACGGCAAGATAAATTCAGAAATCAGATCTAGTTGTTCAGTTTGGAGATTGTTGCACTCTTCTGATCAAGAAAACCTTGGGAAATAATTGGTGCCCTGTGAAATGTAACACATTTTATCACATAACAACAGATTTTATAGGTTTTATCGATTTTATATGTGATACACCAACACAAAATAAGGTATAGCTGTGAATCTGACAATAGTGGCAAAAATCTGTCTTGGGTAAACTTGGTAACATTTATATTTATGCTATTCAAAATCTTGATCAAAAAACAGTGTCTTTCTTTGGCAAATAAAAATACATGAAATTAAATTGAGTTTCGTCCATTTTTTCATTAAATCTGGCCAGCTTCCATTTCCTTGCTGACTAAAAGCTGCCAGCGCCATGTTGATGTTTTGAGAGTTATATGCTGGCTTACTTTTCTGCCACACATAGGATTTTGCAAGTAACATTTATACAAGTATTATTAATTCTACTTCACAATTATGCTGTACTTTTTTAAGAAGAGAGCTTACAGACGTTTTAGGGTACGTTCACACAGCAGGTCTTGATTCTCAATTGCATTTTTTTCTTTAGTTTTTTGTGTGGTCACTCATTCTCCTAATTAAAGTCGGCAATAATCAGGCTCATGTGTGAACACTTTACAACCCTGATGTGACCTGCATTCACAAAAGAAGAAAACAGGTTCCAGAAATTGTTCGGGGATATGAAACTTTGTGCTTTTTAAAATTTTTAACAACTAGTTTGGAGTTAAAGCAGTTTTTGTGCAACTTTTAAAATATTTCCAAAGAGGCCAATATGTTTTTCTATCTGGTAGAGGCTATTGGACACACGGCCTTTTAGTGACTGTCTACAGATGTAGTGCACGTCTTCTCACAGAGTGGATAAAGCATCTGAGAGCTGTGTCCTATGAGCTCGCCTATCTCCGTCTCCATGAGGCATCCTGGCAGCTCCAGCGTTAATCTCACCACGTTGCCTTTCTTTGTACAGCTGGGAGTGGTGGGCGCAAAATGAAAGTGTCACACAACAGCCTCATGCAGGTGTCAAAATGTGAAATATGACATTTCCCTTCTGAGACTTTATTAGTTCACAAATCATTTTGTATTCAGCCCGCCTGGCATTACTACTTTGCTTTAGGACAAAATGTGATAATCATTATTATATGTCTAAAGCAGAGCAGCTGCGACTCTTTGCGACAAAGAGAAAAGGAGTAAGAAAACATGTATTCAGGACGGGAAGCGATTCAGAAATCAAACTACACACTTTGACGAGTGTGTTTGTTAAAATTCGCTCCACACCTAATCAATCATTTTACAGCAGAGTTTCTGAAACAATTCCTTTTAAAAGTGAGGCGAGAGAGCGATTCAAAGTCACAGCATGATGATTAAATCTATACACCACAGAAGGGCACCATACTGTTTTTTGTTTTCCAGAATTAATTTCCTAAATATCCACAAAATCTCTCCATGTTTGAAACCCTACTGAACCGAACTATTAAGCAGTTTGGAGGGAAAGGAAAAAGACAAGGAATAGTTGCCTGTCTTTTTAAGGACACCTGTTGGGCTGCATGGCTCATCTCCTCCTCATTTAGCCTTCTGTCGAGGCTCCGTGGGGCTGATTACCAGGAAGAGCTGATTCCAGTTGCACTGCTTATCAGTCTAATTAGAGCCCCTGGCAGGTGACTTGAAGGAAGTTGCCTCGAGGATATTCAGGCACTGCAATTTGTACAGGCTACGTAGCCAAGGAAAATGACAAAACAGTAAAAGTAAAAACTTGTGGATTAAGAATCCTTGTGACAGCTGAGTCTTTGTGAGGGGACAGGAAGCAACTTGAATAGCAACTAAATAGATTGTTTTGCACCACAAACATATTAAAAGGTAATTCAAAGTGGTGACAACCAGTCGAGAATGAAAGATGACACACTGACAAACATTTACCAGTAAAAACAGCAATTGTCAGAAAATAAAGGAACAAAATCACAGCAAAAAAAAAGAAACTAAAGATAGAGACAAGAAAGGACAAACAAAGTGAGAGGCATGGGGAGAAGAGACTGAGAAATTGAGGGCAATATATAAAATCTACAGGGGGTTGAACAACTTTCTAGGTACTGTATCAGCCACAGATAAAAGGTCAGGAGGCTGCTGTTCGCACATCCAGGTGCTAATGTAACACCTCTCACACCTTCCCTGGTTGCTTGTCAGTGGCTGCCTGCAGGCTGGTGGGCAGAAAGACTGTTGTTTGTGCAAGAATAATATGTTGTAATACCCCTGTCTGAGACGTGGCCTTAACACAGGTAATTGGACTTGGAGTGTGAGGATGCCTGTGGCTAAATACTCGCCAGCACTGCAAAACATACAAAGCAGTCTTATACGTGCTCATGATCTCAAACACATAATCATTCCTGGGATTTGCTTATGGTGGACAGTTTTATTGAGTCATATTATACATTGATTTCTAAGATATTTACATAAACGATGTTAAGATATGAAGAAGCATCACATTCAAGAGCAGACCAAGAACAAATTAAGATGTAGCTTCTTTAAAATCCTACCTAAACCAAACAAAAACGAAGGCAAAGATGGTTTGAGCTGACCAAAATATTATTAGCTGTAGCACAGCTAGCGGATACAAAACTTTAGAATCGTAGCAATTTAATGCTTCACCCATTGCTTCAAAGGTTGTGAGACTGTTTGTGATCTAACTGATGGTGGATGTGGTAAGATAAAAGTGTGACTAGTTTGCAAAATGTAGTACTAGTAAGAGGCTTTGATAGCACAAAGCTATCAAAGCCTTGTGATATCAAAGTAACAATATGTTATTAAAATACACATGACAAGCATTTTAAGCAATTATTTGTGGTGTGGAATATTTATATTGACTTTGCCTTTACAATAAAAATGCCTTTCTGTGTGGCTGAGAATATAAATCAACAACATAAACCTAAAGTTGGCATAGTAGTTAAACTGGGAATAGGTTTTCATTTGAGAAACAAGTAGCCACCCCCTGAAAGGACCCTGGGAGCCACAATAACCCTCTGTAGCGGTCCATTCCAAAACATACAGGCCACTGACCCATGACAGCCAGCCCATATCGATTTAGGATGAGGCAGAGGACACAGAGGACATAGAGAAAGGAGAGTATCAGGGGATGAAGAGAAAGAAGGAAGAATGGGAAAACAATGAGAAGGGCAGGGAGTAACATCCTTTTTAAAACTCATCCATAATTCATTTCCTTTTCCTTTATACTTCCTCCTACATTTCCTTTCCCTTTCAGAAAGCTATATGACATTTTAAAGGGGATTAGTGCCAACCTATTTTAAAATGCCTCGCTCACACTGCGACAGACACCTCCAGAAATGTACAGCCAAATTACCTATAAAGGAAAAATAGATATAAGTTCCAGAAAGAGACATTATGATGTTACTATGGTGAAATTACTATTGTGTTTCACACAACAAGGTGAGTCCATAATTGCTAGTTTTAATGCTCATAATGTAAGAGATAAAAACACGGACATGCCGATGATAAAAGCACAGCATTGTGCTTGTATAGATGAAACTAGACTTGAAAAGGCAGGCCAAGGGAATTTGCCACTTTTCCATTCCCATTCACATATACATTTATGAAGCCTTTTATTATTCTGACTAACTTTAATGCAAAATAACACAATCAGAGATTTATTTAAAAATAAATGCAACAGATAGAAACACTCTACAGCTGTTAAATATCAATTTTGTAAATTCACTACCACCATCATCTTTAAAACCAGATTGAAAGGCTTTTAAAAAATCATAGAGGAACAAAACATAACCATTTAATTAATTAGCAAGAATATTCCATGCTCCATGGTGTATTCATCTGTTGAGAACGAAAACTATTTCTCTTGTCTCTGAACATAGGTAAAATCATAATTATATGTGTGAGATTACATAATCAGTCACATTATGTATAAGTTTGAAGGGAAAAGGAAAATAATAATAAAAAAATCTGTATTTTAATGTGTCCAATCAGTGCAGAAATGTTTCTGTTTTCTGAAAGTTCTGTATATAAACTTCTCAGGTACATATAAACTTGTAAAATACATCCTGAATTCTCAAATTTTCACTCAGAATCTTGAATGTGAGAGATACTCCATGAGGATGCTTGCAGCAGCCACTCTTGCACGTGGAAAAGTTTTATTTTTTATTTTTGGCTCCATGTGCTACTATGTAAGAGTTTTGTTGGTGCTTACAAAACTATCCAATGATGTATGAACAATAGAAGACAGCTTGAATAACTGCAGAGAAAGCAGGCAGTTTTCCCCTATGACCGAGTGAGGACAAACTGTTTTCAGTGTGTAAAGGCAGGGCAGCCGAGCTGTTGGTCAAGCACAGGTTAGAGCCGACCTGCATAAAACAACTTTTTCTTCTGTTGTTCAATTCCTGGTTAACAAGGATCACAAATAAGAGATTGCTGTCATTTTGTCTTTGACCAACTCAGTTTCAACATTTCTGAGTTCAAGTGGACCCTATCAAAGGTCGTCTCAAAGTGTCTTCTGCCCAGAAAACAATGTGTTGGAGCTGCTGGGAAAACTATATCCTGATGCTTTGGTGAACATACAGTATGAGTTAAAATCAAAAGCCATAATCAAAGTATTGGAGACTACCTAATACTAGGGAGACTCTGAAACAAGCTGGTGGACAGACATTACAGACCAAGAGCAACTCCTAAACACATTCATTTTCCATAATCATTTTATAAACATTTCTAATGATAATTTTAAAGTTCATGAGTTCTAAACAACAGTAACGCAATAATCTGACAATTTCTGTGGATGGGTTCGTCAGGCTGTAAACACTTGCCACTTTTCTTCTATAAACCTTCACAGTCACAGACATTTCAGGTGCACTAAATTCAGTAGCGAGAGGAAAAACACATTCGGCTTTTACAACTGCTACTATAAGTAAATGCCTTAAATTGCACACTCCACTCTGAACTGAACAGTACTTGTTAGTTTGCAGTAGAAGTACCCAGAAGCAGTGTTCCGTCAGTCAAACAATCAGTGGGGGGTTGCAAGCTCCACAAAAGCTGCATGTAAATACAGCTGCACCATGAGCATGTCTTTGCATAAAGCCTCTCATGATGACTGCAGGATCGAAAAATCAGTTGCAACCAACATTCTTAGAAAACAACAAACAACAACCCTGGTGCATTATTTATACTTATACAACATGCAAACCATGTCATATCCATGGATCCACATGAAGCATCGTCCAGCAGTTAGTCATGGCCGTGACTCAATTTAATTACTGCTTAATGTGAAGTATGGAGACACTGCAATCTGCATGGTGGGCAACAAGAGGTGTGCCCACATATGGACACGTATGGAGAGCAGCACAAAGGAAGTGAAAATTGAACATCTGTCCCCTTTTTCCTTTTCAAGCCCCCCTGCCAAAGAAAGCTGCTGCTGCACCTGGACATGAATTATAGAGAGGCACTTGGAAGGAAGAGAAGAAGAGGAGAGGTGAATGGAAATAAGGGGATGGGATAGGTTCCACATATACCCCATCTGGAGGCACTCACTGGTGAGGAAAGGGGTGGGGAGGTCATGATCAATTCGAAGTCAATAGTACCAATAATACCAATAAAGAGCATCACTGTGATATCGCTTTCTATATGTTGCTTTAAGGTTGAAATGTATTCAGAACTACCCATATTACAGGTGTTAATATATTAAAAAACAAAGACAGAACATTGTTAGGTTTTGAATGATGTTCTCATGAAATGGCCCTCAACTTCTACTCCACATTTTCAGACAGCTGTAAACCTTTAGAGAAAAAAATATATAATTATAGTCAAAGAGGAACTACAAAAGCAAATAGAGCTTTGAAGATTGAAAGCCCAAAATGTCACCCACCTGCTTTGAAGCTCCCTGGCTCGCTTTGTTTCTCTACACTTGTAGCTCACAAAACCACAGACACAGAGCACTGCATTGAGGGGCCAATTTAGAATGGATGTACCATTAAGAAGAACAAAAAATGCACAACACTCACCCAAACACACAAGCTTAGACAGTAGTCTACTGCAGAAATACAAGGACAGATGAAGACGTACACACACCTGGGTTCATTGAGCAGATGTACGGCTGTCCCCCTTTGATTTGTTCCAAGCCTTTGTGGTTTCAGCAACTGAAGTGTCTGATGCTTCTTTAACCCTCTATGGCATGACTTTTTATTTTTTTGGGGAAAAAAAATATTTTCTTGCATTCTTTGGGATCTTAGTGGTCCCTAATTACATATCAATCATAAAATCGGACCCTGACATCTCCCGGAACCATATTTGGGTTTGTTGCCTCAGGGTAACAATGTGTTACAAGGGGTCTAAAACACCAAGGGTTTCTATAGTGATTATGAGAAATGAAATGCAAATCAAACAAAAACTATATTCATAAAAAAACTTTTTGTTGACAAAAATAAATCAGACATGGTTCCAACTCACCAAATATAAAATAAACAACCAACGTTCATTAATGAATGCTACATTTAAGCAAATTACTAAAACGAGCATTTGTGTGTTTGTACGTGTGTATGTTTGGTGGAGTTAGAATCACTAAGGATGTTGCCATCAGTCTTTTTCCCTATTATATGTAAAACATCAGGAAGGAATTGTTTGCTGATGTGAAAAAGAGTGTATATCACATTTCTGGTACTTGATTATTGACATACCTGCGAATCACCATCTGCTTATCTGATTAGCTATGGGTTGTAGCACTCAGATTTACACCAGTGACTATAGTTAGTTAGAGTTACCCAAAATTTAAACATGAAGAAAATGATCTATAACTTACAAGTAGGAATCAAGGTGTACCATGCAACTCTGCTTCATAAAAAGGACTGCTCCTCTTCCAACCTCAATACCTCTTTTATTTGGACAAAAATATGTCTGGTGGTTCTTTAAATCATTCCCCCCAAAAAATAAAATAAAGAAGCAATGATAGGTATAGATATGTGGTTTGTCGCCTGAGGCCAAAGCCATGCCATAGAGGGTTAATAGACTGAGACAGGTCTGTTGGTCCATTAACGGGAACATCTTCCAAAAAAGTTTGTTTATCCTCAGGATATATGCTAATCTTCAAGATGGAGTGTTTTTATTGATAATTCATTTGTGATCATTCAGTAAGATTAATATAAAAAAAACACATTAGACAAAAACAAAAAGGATGAAAAATCAGCCAATCCAGTCTGCTACACATTCAGTCCAAAAATCCCTTTGTTTGAGCATCACAACTTAAAAACACAACATACATTGTGCATAGGTATGAAATAAGATTCTCACTCAATTAAAAACATAAGTATAAAACCAAGAAACAAAGTGAATGACATGATCTAATTACCTTTACTTAAAGCTGAAAAACAACAGCTATTACAATGGTCGAGATAAAATAATTATTTTGACTACTACATTCATTCTACAATTCTCTCTGACTTTATTTGTTGTCAATATAATCTGAATACATAGGAATACAGAAAGTGAAAGTACATAGATGAAATTCATTTTGTTTAAAGTTTTGGTGGTTTTATGTACAAGCAGTAGAGGTTCTTGTTTGCTCGGTGCCCTTGCCTTTCTACTTCTGTCTCTACCTAACCTATCAAAATGCAGGAAATCACCTAATTTCCGGGCCAAGAAAAAATTAAGGTATTAATCACAGATCATGTATCTTTGTATATGTTTGTGTGCATCCCCTGATTCTAATGCTGCACTGAGTAAATGTCCTTATAGCCTATATCAATAACTTTATAACTATCAAAGAAACTTACTCTCTTTTCTAGCAATAAATTATAAATTCTTCCCGAACTCACACCTTTCATTTAGACTCATGTAAAACATTATTTTAGATAACATAAGTAACAGTGCAACATTATTTTTTGTGAAATAAAAAAAATTACAAAAAAATTTTAAATTTAGTTATATAAAACTGATGTTTTATATAACTAAAAATATCAGTTATATAAAATAATTAATTTTTTTTTCTCCATCAACCATTTTATTTCTGTCTTTTGGAATCTCTTTGTATTTTCTGCCATCATGAGGCAGAATAATGGCATCCCCCTCCCCATACAAAAAGTACTATGTGCAAGTTTGGCTTCACTAATAGTTAATGGGAACTTCCCTGACTGCAACATTTCTGATCCTCTTTAAAGCAAACATCTAATCAGCCAGTCACTTGGCGGTAACTCAGCGCAATTAGGCCTTCAGACATGATCAAGACAATGCAGTGGAGCTGAGAGAAGGCTTCAGTGCGGGGAGTAAATGTGATCCATGTGACTTTAAATGTGGCTCGGTCATTTGTGCCCATCAGCTGGTTGGGAGTTTTTCAGCTGATCTCTTGGATTTTCAACCATCTTAATAAGAACTGATTGCCCAAATTAGACGTTAGCATCCAGTGAGTGCCTTCTTAGATAACAATGGCCAGGCTGGTTTAGGGACAAATAAATGTAATAGTAACTTACATAACTACTTATTTCAATCAGAGAATAGAGAAAGCTATCGCTGCAGAAGTCAAACCTTGGAGTCACAGTAACAGGGTGAACAGGTCTACCTGAGTACATAAGCAAACAATTTTCACCCCTGTGTAACCAAAGCGTGCCTATCTTCATCCTAGCTGAGAATGGTATAGTGTGTAAAGCTTTAAATCAATAAAGCATCAGTGCTCATTCTGACATTTGGAATGAAAACAGGGGACTTAGCAAAGTCTGCTTTTCCCTCAGAAATGCTCAGTATAATACAGCATGATGATTAATATTCTCAGAGTTACTGTTGTTGAATATGGCTCGTAGCAGGAGTGAGGAAGAATTTAATTTGCAGAGCTGTTTGTATCGGCTGTCTCATAAAGTAGCATCCATTGAGTATACAAACCACTGTGCACAGAGGAAACATGCTATGAGTACCCGCTGATCTTGACATAAGGACCATCGGCACATGGTCTCTCAACCTGAGTAGCTGTCACTAAGGGCATGGGCATGGAAGATGAAGGGACATGGGAATATTTAGAGATGGGGGTTGAATGGGTCAAGATGAAGCAAAGAGAGAGTGAGAGATCACCATTGTCGATAGGACTAAAGTGGAGGTTGGATATTCTGCAAACAGACACAGACAGTTATATGCCTTCATCCCTATGAACTACCGAGAACAAAATCTTTTCAAACTGCTGATTTTAGAAAAGCTTATGTAGCCTTTTCCCAATGCAAAAGATATCAGGTCAGTTCTGCAGATCATATTCAGTTAATCATCATTACAGCTTTGAGGGAAAAACGTGTTGTTTTGTCAGTTCACAGAACATGAAGCTAGTGAGCCGTTTTGTCATTAACTTTGCCACCATGTGTGAGAAATGTTCTAGTGCCAGCGCAGGGCTTAGCTGGAAAATTAAATTATGGCAAATTCCTCAGTCAGATAAAAATGGCATCATCCACTCTTTGGCTCAAACCCAGCTGGAATTCATTATAAAATTTGGTGTCGCATAATAACAAGTCTCTGCTAACTGGAGTTCTTTGTACACGAGTGCCAACAACGTGTTTATCAGCTCTATATGCAGAGATGTATTTGGAAATAGGATCAACATAAAAGGCTGTACTGTTGAAAATATGTGTATTCTTATTGCAGGATTTTTGTCTGAGGTGAAATGGCAATAAAAAAATTTAATTTTGTCTCTTGTGAATTATTTCTGTATTGATTTTGGCATATGTTTAATGTAAACTACTTTTCAGTTTTCTGGCAGAGGCCACTCTTTTTGCTTTTTATTTTTTGTTAAAATGTCCATTCATGTTTAAGAACCCATAATTCTGTTAATGGTAACAAGGTTCCTGGGTTTTTGAAGGAGAAACAGGCCCACAACACAGAACCTCCAGTAGGCTGAGGTATTGCTCCACACATCATCCCTGGTTTTGCATTCACCTGAAATGTCAGTTGTTAAACACACTTATTCTTAGTCTCATCTGACCAACAGATAAAATGCCAGTGGTATTGCTGTGAGACCACCCTTTTAAAGTATCTGCCTTATCTAGGTCTCGGATGTGCTGGACTTTCTCTCAAGAAAAGTTAGGACCAACGTTAGCTCCTTTTTTACTACAAGTTACTGTGAAACTCCTGGTTCAATGCAAACAATATTTTACCTTGAGAATTTCATTGTGCTACCATTTGCTCCTACATGCTGAAGATTAGAGGGATGAGAAATCAAGTAGGAGAAACATTTTCTTGTGCAAATTTACAAATGTTTCTACACACATTTTCTGTGTGTAGAAAATGCAGAAAGCAGAACAGTAAGTTAAGTCCTCCAGCTCCACCTCTCATCTCTCCTTGCGGCTAGTAATATCTCAACTAAGTTCTGGCTGGATGGATCTATACATTCCACAGAGCTGTCTTTTTACCTTGCTACCAGCGTCTCAGAATTATTTGTACCAATGGGATGTTGTTAAGATGTGCTTTTATACCAGTTTAGTCTAAACTAAATGTCAGAAATCAGAAAAAAAGTATCAGTCCAAGCAGTTAGTCTGGAGACTTCTTATACGTTACCTTGGTAATGACCTGCCACAGGCAGATTTTCTTTAAATATTTGCAACAACAACTAAATGCATCTCAGCAATGATGTTGAAAAGAGTCTAGTATTGCCTTTGTCTTGGTGTTGAAGCTGGTCTCATCTCCCTTCTTTTAGGCAGGACTGCATTAATGTATAACAAATTAAATACATTTACATTTATGATGGTAGAATGGAAGAAACATTTTTCCTTCTGGCTTGCCCTCCAAATAAACAATTGGCAGGTTGAAGGAGTCTACTTGTTTTAATGGACATTGGAGCTGTCATTTTTTTCGTTATAATCCCTCAGGAATGAGATTTGAAGGTTTCTTACCTCCCTTAAAATCCCCATAACTATATGGCAAGATGTGGTGGGTAGTCAACCAGTCTTAAGGTTTATGTGAGTAGTTATTGTAGTTACCTGACTTCTGAAGATGACAGACTAGATGTGTAGCTTACTTGAGTTGCATTTTTTTTTCTTTCACATTTTGAACAATGAACAAGAGGAATGGACCTCGGTGTCACATCATAATTCACTCTGAGGAAACAGAAATGTGTTGATCTCTAACTAAAGTTTCTTGCCATATTTCTATATATTTAAAGCAAAGTAAAGTAGAAATTAAAAATAGGCTTCTTTAGCATGTGTCATATCAGAATTGTTGCAGGTACAAATAAAGGCAGCCCATAATATATATAATTTCAATAAATATATTATGGCTTAACCTCAAATTTTTTTTTCTCTATTCATTAAATGGACTCAAAACAAAATTAGTATTTTTCAAACATTTTCAAAGTTAGATTACGTACCGCAGAAAAAGTTTAATATTTAAGGATTTTTACAGACTTGGCAAACTTTCAAAACCACTGAAATACTTTTAGAAAAAAGATAAGGTATGAACAGAAAAAGACAAAATAAAAAGACTTAGATTAAGACATACCATGAACGCTACATTGATAGTGACCAATGCAGGTCCAGAAGAGCCTCCTAAATGGTAAGAATAAACAAATTTGTCCTGTTAGTACATCTCTGGTATAAATGTGACATAAAAGCTACAAAAAATAAAGGCAACAAAGCTCCTTACAAGAAATGGAAGGTTTCAACTCAAGTCTAGCACGTTCCGACTACGACACAAAGCACATGGATTGAGGCAGTGGGTAGAGAATCTCAAGGCCACTATGCAGGACAAAAGCTCAAAGTTCCAGGACTAGATCAGGAAAATGGCCCCCAGCAACAAACTGCAAAGCAAATGCCTCAGGCAGCAGAAACTCATGGTGGAAAAAGAGAAAGACAAGTAAACTCCATGAAAGAGTAAGTCCCTGCACAGCATGAGCCATTGGCAGACTCAAAAAGTGGCTGAGATACTGAGAACTCCCATCAGTGGCTGTAAAAAGCTGATCTGAAAGACGCCACAGAGGCTCTAATTGTCACAAGTACAGGTTTGGTACAAAGACAACATGGCCAAGGAACTTGTGGGGGGTAGAAAAAATGCTTTCAATCATGTAGGTTGTTGAATTGGATGGTCTACACCTTCATGATTGCAATATAAGATAAAGTATGATCCAAAGAGCAATGTAGAGTTGCAAAAAAAGTGGGGGGGTTTTTCCACTGACCGACTAATTTCTGGCGCAGTTTGAGAGAAATCTTGTGTCTATTCGCTTTGCAACTATTCGCTGCAGTGTTCCATGATCAGTGTTCAACAAGGGTTACTGAGCTTCTCACTGTGCTCCACTTGTACTTTGCTTGATGTGGGACAGTGCAACACCATCGTCATGTGGCATAAGAGATACAAAGTAATGAATTTCACAGTAAAGTGTCCATCACAGGGCAAAAGAAAGACAAACAGAACAAAACAACCATGAAACCACCTACTCACAGCTAAGGGCAATATTTGAATCAGCAATTAACCCAACAGTCATGTTTATGGACTGTGGGAGGAGACCAGAGTTTGCAGAGAAAACCCATGTATGCACGGGGAGAACACGGAAACTACCTCAATCACAATTTAAAATCAAAACATTCTTGCTGCAAAATAGTTCAGCTTAAGACAGTGCCACTATGCAGACTGATATTAAAATAAATCAGTGAAAACATTTCTTTAAACCTGAAGTTAAGCAATTAAAGCTTGCATGTATTTTTCTTCAAGAACAATGAATTTAAATTTGCAAGGTATTCCTTCTGATCTCAAATCAGGAGTTTAGACACAAGCACAGTTTAAGGATCTGGAATGTAGAGGTTCAATTAAGAAATGCTAATTGCTGATAAGTAAAAGGCACCTTAATGCTTTAGCATCATGCCTTGACACATTCTGTGTTTAAGCCAACTGCTCTGTTTCCTTCCTGATCCATGTCCGCTTTCCGTTTCAAAGCTTTTATCCTCCTCTGAAACAATGCATATTCGGTTTTTGTTTATGAGCTCATGGTCTCTGTGGGTGTTTGGGAAAGGTTTGGAGCACCGTGTTTCACCCCCTACTCATTAATCTCCCACAGTTCGCTGATAGCTTCGTTGTGTCCACTAGAAATTGCTTTCAATTATTCACGCCCATTTTCCACAAATACCTTGGAGACGGAATTAGCAAATAAACAATGCCAGGCGACACTAATCCCCGTCTATTGCACAGATCCTTTTAATGCACTGGAGATCAGGCCGGCTGTTGACAGGCACCTGTTACTGTCTTCGGCTGACTCGCAACAGCAGTGTCGACACAGTAAACACGTTTAAAGCGCCGCCGCCTTGACCCCGAACTAAAGGTGCGGGAATAATACTGAGGCAAAACAGAGAGGAACAGAGCAAGAACTGGAAGAATATGAGTGACAAGGATAAACAGGATGAAGGGAAAGTGTGAGACAAGGCCCGGATTCATCTTCTGGAACAGTCTCAGATCGGAAATTTCCTGCACATGACACCTCCTTTCACTGTGACGAACGAAAAGAGTCAGTGGTGACGAATCCTCGCTCTCCGGGGTTAGATGTGAGCACAAAAATAAGACGTTTAAGACTGATTTACAGTTACTGGAATGTTTTTTTTTTTTGTTTTTTTTTTAAACACTTGTCTTTCACAATTTCAAGTATTTTCTATTCCTGGAGGCGCATGAGGATGAAACAAATAAAAAATAAATGTGACCTTGGAATTAAAAAGATGTTTAACGCTGTGTTTCTGCTGAAACAAACACACAATATTTAACAGTTTACTGTGAGTCATGCAGCGCTGGTTATCAGGCGCCCTGCAGCATGCATACCCACACACACGCATACACGCCGACAGACAGATGCATGTGTGTGTGTGCAGTGCATAAATTACCTACGGTAACAGTGAGTAAAGATTTCTGTGATCAACAATGCATAAGACAGGAAAGTAGGATGTGTCATATCAGATAAGCATCACTTCAGGTTTATATATTCATGTGTGCATGTAGATACTGTATATATGTATACGCGGGTGTGTTTGCCCTCTAGCAGGCGGGTGGATGTTGCACAGAAGCCAAAAAAAGTACCAGAGAGACTGAGAGAACATAGCAGGAGTGACGACTGAGAAGTATGCTTGTAGCCGAATGACACATACACACAGGGGTTTTTTTTCCACACACTCACTCACTCACTCACAGAGCCGGGGGCAATGGAGGAGAAGAGACCGAGGAAGACTTTGATCACCGAACTGAGCACATTCAAGCACTCAACCAGAGAGGGCAGCCAGTGATGAGGAGGAGAGTGCCCAGGGAGGAAGAAAAGAGGAGGGAGGGGGAAGGGGAAGATGAGGAGAAAGGAATTCTGTTGTTTTCTGACCTCTGCACTCATTGATACAGATGTTAAGGTATGAACATACAGGTGATCAGGCATCCAGCACGAATCCAGCCATGCTCAAAAACCAGCAATGTTTTTCCTGACATGATTCGTGATGGAGCCCAATCCTGGCTGACAAAAGTAATTTCATTTCAGCCCCTATGTGCCTGGACATGAGCGCCCCGAAAAGAAGCAGTAGCATTCCCAAGATTTGATTCACACTTATTTCTTCAGCTGCCAGCGGCTTGCTGACTTCTGAAGGGTTAATACGCTGCAACACCAAGCAGAGACACAGGTGCGTCACACAGGAATCCCTACAGATCATAGTGCCATCCAAAAGTATTCACACCTAGATCCACAAAATTAGGCATGTGTGACAGATCAACATAAAGCAGAAAATAATTGTGACATGGAAATCTTCATATTTTTGCAAACAAAAGTATGAAAAGTGTTGTATATATGTGTAATAAGCCCATTCTTTTTCTTCTCAAGCTCAGTCAATCTAGATGGAGAGCTTCTCTGAACAGGAAGTTTTGACTCTTGCCACAACTACTTCCTTGAAAATAGATCTGAACTTTGACTGGGACCAGGGCCCCTTTTTCTTAGTATCTGTTGTGTCCCATATTGGAGTCGTGGCTAATGTCAAAATAATTTCTATTTGAACATATATTCAGTACTAAAAAAAATAAAACAAACATACAATCTTTTATAAAAACTGTTTCAAATGGATATGTTCTTGATATATATTTTTGTCAGTATTGCATTGAAATACTGAAATTTTAGTACTGTGATTATGGGATTTCTTATGATTAATTTTTATAACAAGTTACTAACCTTTCGGGTTATTAGAAAGAAGGACCTCTAA
This sequence comes from Alfaro cultratus, assembly GCA_903066825.1. Taxonomy (NCBI): domain Eukaryota; kingdom Metazoa; phylum Chordata; class Actinopteri; order Cyprinodontiformes; family Poeciliidae; genus Alfaro; species Alfaro cultratus. The sequence goes on along the minus strand of CAEFZX010007673.1, from coordinate 102,970 downwards.
TGACCTCCAAGACTTTAAACAGTGGACCCTGACATTCATGGAAATTAGAGACCACAATTGTCAGTGAATAGCTGAGATCTGCTTCAGGGTCCCTCTAGAAACACTTAAAACTGACATACTTCAACATTATGGCACAAACTCACAAGGCAATACCTATAGATTTCCTCATTTATGCTCTTAGGGTTAGAGACAATCAGTGCAAAGAAAAATACATGGCACTCATCCATTGACTGCTTTGCAAACACCAGGCAATAGCATGTCAAATAGCATTGCGTCTAAAAATGTCAGCTTCCCATGATGCAATTCTTTTGAATATTTTAGATAAGCTCTACAAAAGAATCTGCAAAAAGGTGGATTTTGCACAAATAATTTGGATTATTTTCCACAGAAAAATTGGCAAATAGGTGAATCTTTAAATACCAAACTGCAAATAGGTGGGCATCCATTGTATTAATGCAATGGCTCAAATACACACAGGAGGGTACTATTTACTAATCATGTAACTTCTAAAAGTAATTTGCTGAACTGGATTTTATTTAGGGGTGTCAGAGTAAAGGAGGCTGAATTTGGTAAATATTTTTTGACTGGTAAATTGTTTTCATACCACTTCACACATGTCCCTTAACATTCATAAGGATTTGAGATTATAGTTTGACAAAACAAGGAAAAATTAAAGGCACATGAAAATAACAGCAGTATTCATTGTAAGATGGGGAGCCAACGGAGCTACAGATTCATCCTCCTCTCCTGAGATGCAGGTGGATAAACCATGGTGCTGTTTGCGAAGAGAACAGGTAATTATCGCTGGCATTTTGACAAGTGTTTGCCAGAGTGAAGGTCAACTCTGTCTGCGTGGGAGATCTATGCTAATCTGCTCAGCTGGAAAAGACTACCACTCACCACTCAAATGGTAGCTGGCTCCATCACGCAGTCACAGTGTTTCCATTTTAGAGTTGCCTGCAAGGGTTCTTGTGTGCGTTTGAAAGAGGGCAAGCGCAAGTGCGTGGGCCTCTGAGCACATCTTACATGGCCTCCAAAGAGGAGACAGAAAAGACAGCCAGAACCGGGCACACAGACAGACAATTGGAGTGACAGGTAAAAGGATTGAAGTCACACATGGGCTGCCTCTCACATGTCTTTAGTACAAAGCAACCGGTCATATTTAACACTCCGCACCTCTAGTTTATGCTTTTGTGTTAATTTCAATTATTTCCTATTTATTCTACAGCTTTTTTTCCCCAGAATTATTTGTAGACAGACCATAAAAAAGGAAAATAGAAAAGGTAAAACGGAGTTGATTGGTCTAGACGGGTATCAGTCTTTTTTAATTATCAGGGCAGATCCTCACCACACATATCAGTACCTGTTGGGGGAAGATGGTCATACTATTCATCTCTATGCTGATGTGACTGAAGATGTTTTGTTTCCTAAAATGACCCCAGTAAGGATTTAAAAGATACATTATACTATATGTATAAGGTATGGTAAAAAAAAAAAAGTACACCCTTTTGTCAGTTTCTATAATTCTACGTATCAAGGTCATTCCTAAAATGTCTTTTCCAAGTTATTAAATGATATAAATCTACCCTAGAGGGCACAAAAGCACACAGCAGATTTCTAAATGTCACTATTTATTAAAGAAGGAAGAAAAAAAATCTGAAAGCTAAAACTAGATACATTCCTGCAGAGCATCTTTATCAATAACAAATGGCATCATATTTGACTGTAGGAGACACAAACCCAAACCACCACCATACCACCTCCTTGATTTCTAGCTGCTACAAGATGTTTCATTGATATGATGCGTTGGATTTTAACCAGACATGCTTAAAATGTCTGGTTAAACTCTGTGCATTTTTTCACACAGAAAAATTGGCAAATAGGTGAAGCTGTGCATTATGACTAAACATCTATACTTCTCTTTTCTCTTTTTGAAGTTTGTTGTTAATTCAGATGCAACGTTGCAAAGTCATGCCACACTGCCACATTGTCTTTGGAGAGTACATGGCAGTATCTGTTAATATTTGTTGCAATTTATCTGGACATTGCACCATCTGTTACCCTTGCAACCCTTCCCCAACTGATGATCTGCTGCAGTGGCTTCTCTGGTGTACTTCGACCTTTTGATTGTGGTTTTCCACTCTTCATTTAAACGGTTTCAGAAACATGCAACAACAAGATAGTATTCAATATGTTTTCTGCAGCTTTTAATATAGCTGTAGGTTCAATGCAGTGTATAATGATATAAATAAGTTCTGAATTCAGCTCTTTTTCTACTTGATTTACTTTGAAATGTTCTCAACAAAGTTTTCTATCTGACTCGTCACCTCCTTGGTTTTCACTTACATGTGACTCTGTGTGTGTGGAAGACAAAAAAGACAGAAGCTGAGGCAGGAAACACGGGGGTTGACATTGTCTGCGTCCACATCTCTGCATGTCTCCCTCAGGGTGACAGCCATGTGTCAGGGTCCCTGCTCTCTTTTCCAGATGGCCCAGCAAGTTGCTCCCAGGGTCCTTATGATCCCAGCGTTCATTGACCAAGGCCGGGGTTCTCACGGCCTGGGGGCCTGCCGGCTCATTGCTGTGGCTTGGCCTCTGGGGCCTTTGAGGCCTCTATGGGGCTCCGGGGTCGCCCAGCCATGACAGCCAAGACAATAGGAGTGTCCTCACCCAGCTCCCCACCCTCCACCTATCAGCCATGGTTAACACACACATATCCCATCACAAATACTGGTGTCTGGTCTGGACATCCTGATCCCATCTGAGTCATCATGCTTCAATTTTTTTTTTTATGCAAAACACTCAAATTCATTAGGCGTACTTATAATCACAGCTATAAAAGCGGCATATATCACAAATAAAAAGAAACAATCCCGCCAGGATATAATTGTACAATAACACTTTATGAAGCCAAAGCACTCATCCTACATATAAAACCGCCTACATACTTGCGAAGAGCACAAACGTGTAAGTGGATCAAATCCATCATCGGCGACAAAACGTCACTCCGCGGTGAGCAAAAGCAGCTCTGGCAGATCTATTATCCCCCCACCGAAGGTGATTTACATGTTTAGAAATCACTGCGAGGAAGCAAGAAAAAGTAGAGTTCTAAACAACACATTCCAGTGTCGCTTTTTAGCAGCTTGGCTGCCACTTCATCAAATATTGAATAAATCATTTTCTTGGCGCAGTATGAACACAGCTGCAAAAAAAAAAAAAAATAGAGCTGCACAGATCCACACACACGCACGAACAAACACGGACACACAGAATGCCTTGTAGTTTTGATAAAGCAGCAGCTTTCTCTTTTGTTTCGTAGCCGAGCAGGGATTAGGCAGTGCCGGGCTTTGTCCTGCAGTTTTCCAGTTGAGCAGCACACAAGAGAACTCTACCTCTACTAATACAGTCAGACCTCCCAGCAGGCCTTTCACCGCACAGCCGCTAAGAACCTGCTGCAGAAAAAAAGATGCTTTTCAACGAGTTATCAAATCTCCTCTATACTGTCCGTGCCTTTCAGCCAAGTCTTTTTGTCTTTTCATTTCAATGGGGCATTGAACGCATCGAATGGAACTGATGGGCAGATAGATGGACAGCAGAATGTAGCAGAGCCATATTAATCTTGTTTAGATACCACAGAGTACAGTGAACTTATCAACCATGGAGGTTTAATTTATGCTATAATATAGACTAAGTAACTGAAGTAGACAATCCTCCAATTTTCTGACCTTTAAAGACAGAAAACATTACAAGAAACATTATTGATTTTTAAAATAGTCAATAGCTGGAGTTTAAATTGTAAATGTGGAATACACAGTAACTCCTGATAAGAAGTTTTTGTGTTTATTGTTTCAAAAACACTGAAAATGCCTGTGACAATATGCTGTTTATTCTAGATATATTTTTACTAAACAATGGCTAAGTAGAGGTAGAACCTGAGAGACCACATATGATAATGAAAAAAAAATTAAATCTTAAAAATAACAGGACAGGAGCAACACACCGCACACAAATCGATTTCACTCACCAACATTCAGATGTCAGACGGGAAATCTCACAAAAAAAACAACATGAGTTCAGGGTAAACAAACTTGGCTGACTGGGAAGATGCAATGGGGATAGTTTGTGGATTATATTTAATAGAGAGAAAACAATGCAACGCGACGTCTTTCCCCAATTTTAGATCAGAGCGGTCCCAACGTCCTTCTGGGCAGACGAGGTAACTCTCAACACACCACATAGAAGGAATATCTCTTAAGATGATCTTTAGAGCCATCTAAAATAATATGGATATTCTCAAGATTGTCGGAATTGGGAAATCGGCACAAAAAGTGTTTGCCAAATGTTAGGACAAGAATATGATCTTTTTCATTGAAGATAACCATCAATGGACTAACTGATAGACTGCAAGGATGATAAAAAAACCAAACATAAAAACAAATGAAGCATTTTGTTTTTATGTAATGCAAAACAAGTCTTTTTTCAGAGGGAATGAATGAGAAAGAAAAAAAGACGAGACAAAGACGAGTCATTTGCTGTTGGTTTAAAAAAAATGTCTCCATAAAAATTGCAGAATTTTCTGGATTTTTCTTTTTTTTTTCTTTTTGCTTAACTAGTACAAAGCTTCTCACAGCAGACTGAGTTCTGGATGCAGCAGGGGGGTTTGATGAGTTCCTTTGGAGGCCACGTCACTTATGCACAGTCACACATAAGGCAAAGGTCAGCCAGGATTACCCAGGTGGCCACTGTATGTGGGCGTCACTTTGATTTTCAGATCGCGCCCAAACCATGCTGCTCCTCTGCAACCTGGTAATGGCTAGAAAATCATCGCGCCTTTGCCACATTGTGTTGAAGTCAATGTCAGTGTCGCTGGAAAGTAAAGATGAACGCTTTCAGATTGCTTTGAATATCAGGAGGAGGGTGGGAACTCCTGTCCACTTCACACTGTTTTGAGAGTACAGGGAATAAAGCCTGTGCCAGGACTCTTAGTCTATCCCCTCTATGATCTGTTGGTGCCATTTTAATGCATTTCAGAACCACATCTCATGTTTATTTGGGATGAAAGTGATTTTTTTAATTATGAAAAGCCCTTCCCTCCACTTTAACAAATTACTATTCAAGCTGGCTGTGTTCATAATTCATCACTGTGGACCAGGCTCAAGATCATGTTGACATAACATTTGGTCTGACATTTCAGCCCAGCTCATGGCTGTCATTAGCTCTCACCACACGAAACCTCATCACAATCAGTCACAAATGGTAGGAGAAGCAAAAGAGGACAAGAAAATGAAAAAAAAAACAGATGAACAATCTCGAACCTGCCTATCTAAACTCATCACCCATTGTCCAGACTTTCTCCAACAGGAAAGTGACAACAAATGTTTGTAGCTTCAAACAACACAAAAAAGAGAGACTAGGAACAGCAACACAACTCTGCCAATAATAACACCATTTTGATTCCACGAGGGGAATATTGGATCATACTGAAACCTCGCTGTTCTGCTAGAAGTCATTTCCGGCTGAAATAAGGACACACTTTGAACAAACACACTCGGCTGACTGACCGGAGCACTGACAATAAGCAGAGGAGCGTACTGACAGCGACCTGTCGCTGGGTGACAGATCCCCATCAGTCTACTTCAATCCAGTGCACACTGCAGACATACAAACTCAGACTGGCCAACACAAACCTGTTTCCAAGCTGTCAGTCTGCTGGACCTAACAAACCAAACAAACTGTCCTGCGCATTGTGTGCAAGCATGGCAGAGGAAGGATGGTGGGATCATCATTTCTGTTGCTGATGCTCAGTGTTGACAATCCTCTTAAGGACTGGAGATGATGAAAACCCACAGACCTGAACTGTATGCTGAAGCAAAGACTGTGACAAAGTGAACAGCCTTGTGAAGGTGAGGTGAATTGGAATGAATGTCATCAATGGGATGGTGATAAATGAAAACATGTATGCTGGTCTTACCTGCAGTTTGAACCAGGTCTGCAGTGGTCACGTTTTTAGGATTTGGACCGACCCTGAATGTCATTGCAGGACCCAGAACTCTGCAGACAACAAGCAAAGAAGAAAAAAAACATCCGGTGAAAGTAAAAGGACCTGTTTCCACCTATTAATATAATTTGCTGCATATATTGGTCAAATTAATGCCAATGTGAATCTTCAATGTGGATTTAACCCATTTTCAGCATGAACATGGATGACTGCTACAGTGTCCTAATAGTTATTCTGATGTAGCTGAGAGTACAAGGCAGTAGCAAAATCTATCTAGTGATTCAAAGAGAGCTTTGTAAAGGACCATACATTAAAATTTTCAGACCCCAATTTTAATGTATACCATGCCAACTGAAGCAAAAATAAAGTCTCGATACGTGAATTTAGTACCTGAATTTTTCTGAAGATGATGTGAGTCACTATAGGTTTTGTGCTCCATTTCAGTTTGAGTATGTTCAAATTACAGTCATTGACTGAGCAACCCTGCACCCCTTTACTATAACACTGAAGCTTGCACTCTTTGCACCCATTCTCTTCTGTCTGGCCTTGAGTCAGCTACAGACTTCTCTCCCTGGAGCAAAATAATTGCTGAAGGTCTCTGAGGTTGGTCATGGAATAAAATCTGACAACTTCTACACACTCTGGTACAATTCCTGGAGATAGTCACAGGGGAGAAAAATAACAGTCTAGCAATGTGTAAAGGAATACCCCACTCATGTATAGTGGACCTTCTTATATCACAAACTAAAATATTTTTTTATAAATCAAAAAGCATAAACTATAACTGGCTATTTTTTTTGCTAAGGAAACCTTTATTGTGTCTCTGCTTCATAACAACAATCAACAAACTAATGAAACACATTTTATTCCCCATGAATGATGAAAACTCAAAGGAAATATCAACAACAAATAAAGTTTTTTCACAATGAAACACTGAGATAATTGGCTCTAGCTTGAGACACTAAGGACCAAACAATGCATGTGCAAAAAATACTGCTGTACAAGCCAAATGCATTGAACCTTAATAGTGAGGCAAATTTTTATATTGCAAGAGCTGATGATTCAGCTTGTTAACAACTGCTTTGAGTATCTTAAAAACCCAAATGGTAATATAAGACAACAACCCCACTTGTTTCAAATACAAGCCAAAACCCCTAAAAAACAAAGCGCAATACATGAACTTCCAACTGGGACACAGTTAGCTTTTGTTAGAGAACACTAACAAAAGTATATACAATTACATATTCAAATACATAGATGTGTGTGTGGCATAATTAGCCTTATGGATGGAGAGGGTGAGGCAAAAAGTATTGTGGAAGTGCTGAGCCCCATAGGTATAATGAGCAACAGGTGTTCTTCTTCTATCCATTGAAAACACTGAAAATAATTGGAAAAAACCTGAAAATACAGTTGTAATTCAACCATTGTAGGATGACTCTTTCCCTTGATGATCAACTCCAGCATCCAGATTTTTACAATTGAAGGCAAACAAGAACAAGAATAAAGGCACATGGGCTAGAAATAACAGATCAAACACAATTTTCAATTTAATAAAAATGAGATCAGACAAAAGAAAAAAAAGAAAAAGAAAAAAATCTAATTTGGCTAATGTGCAGTATGTAATATGTATAAAAAATGGGGTTTTTTATGTTCATGTTTTTAATGTCATCTACAGAAATGAATAATCAGGGCCAGGAGGAGAGTCTTTGTGCTGTCAGTCACCCTCATGTATGCTCTGCTCAATGTGTTAATGGTGGATAAACAACTTAAAAGGAAAACTATGTATCCGCCGTCATAGGTGACTATGCTAATTAGCCTGATCATTCGTGGCAGACTTTGCTATTGGAAAGAAGCTGTAGCACAGCAAAGAGCACGGGGAGGACCTGAGCGGCACATACACAAGGATGATTGACAGCGCTAATACTGTCCTTTTGGCTCTGATTGTTTGCTTCTGACAGAGTGGTGTAATTCTTCAGTTAGCACTGGAAGTCTTACGTGATAGCAAAGAAGCTTGCCGGTTTTTGTTTACAGACTATCTGTTTTATACAGATAGCACTTTTATTAACTGCATTGTGAAACATTCCCTCTGAACCAAAGTTTTTTGTCAGATTTTTTTTAGTATTAAAATTTAGAATGAGCTGATTTTAATAGTACTCCTTAGTAAATTAGTGGAGTTTGAATGTTCTATATAGGGAAAAATCCATATTTTTCCTAAGACTGGTTGTTCATGTAAACCAAATTTGGTGGAGTGTAAACTGTTTATATCATTTAGCCTTTTAAGTGCCAACTCAAACAGTTCTGCAGAAAGAGGGGCCAGAGTTGGAAGCAGTTTTCTGACAGTTCCCAGCGATCCTAACCATCATCATCTTTTCCTGCCATGTTTTATTTCACTCTCTCCTCATAATCTTTTAGATTTGCTTTGCATTGATACTTGTTGATGGAAAAAGATAGGCAAGGTATTAATTTCCTATATCTGCCAACTGATTAACATTTTTCTTTGACACATCTAATTTTTAATAGTCTCTGATTGCCCTATAGTTACCCGATAAGAGTTTATCTAAAGATAATAACAAAGGAGAAATATGTTAGTGTTGAAAGGTGTTCTGTGGTTGTAGTCGTTGAATGACTCATACCATTTTAAAGCAACAGTTTTCACAAAATTCATTTGAATATAAATGAAATGTAAAATAAATCTGGAAACTCTTCCTGCACACACATCCTAACTCTTCCCAAGGTAGATCTACCCCTGCTATCTACTTCAGTTAACATACTGCCTTCTGATAGCAGCTCTGCAGTTCCCCACTCAAACGTGACCATAACAGCTTATAAAAAAGATGTGAAAATGTATCAAATGTACTAATCTAGACTGATTGAAACAGGACACATATGTCTACTTTCATAAAGTTTATTGAAAGCCTACCAATGCATTGCTCACTATTCAGACCAGATAATGCAGAACATATGAAACTATATTTAACTGACAGCATTGTTGCCCTTTGGTTGTAAAGAAGTTGTGACCGATCTATGAGTGTCTCATTTTTCTAGAAAAATGTATGCCGTCGTGTCAGCTCTGTAATGTCCTGAAAAGTGCACATACGTTTTTAGTATACTTCACTGCCAACCTGTGTGACATAAAGACATAAAGATTCATCAGACTGCCTGAGAGCTGTGACCCAGACCCTCTCGCCATCAGTCAGCCTGCTAGAGACGCAGCTCCACTGGTCCAGCCAGGAGCAATATATGAGCCAATACTTCTCAACAGATGGACCCGACCATGCAACAATGCATTTATGAACATGATTATACACATGCTCGGGCACAGGCAGAAGGGAAAACACACTGCTCCGAAAAGAAATATGCCCTTCCCCCAGCAGCACCTTCACCTGGGCTTCAGTTTGCTCTTGTAAATGTCAATGTTTCCACAATCTTTACCCCTGCCTCAATTCTCCCTGGCCAAGGGTGCCCTGACTGAGATCACAATGCATCTCAAATTGAATTGACTTTTTTTTTTCCTCTCAAGCTACACCACACCAATATTATTTGAATATACCAAGGGGGAAAACACTGCTATAGTTGGGAGATGAAGCTGAGATAGATAACTTATCTGTAGGAATTTACCTTGCACCTTTTGTTACTGAATGTGTGAGCCTGGACTTCATTTTAGCTCTACTGGTGAGACATGATGAGTGTCTGTGTGCATGACGGTTTGTATTGTCAGGGGGGTGGGGGGTTGTCTTTCACAGACTGTGTGAGAACAGATTTGTGAGTGTGTGTTCAACTCCCCCTAGTGTTGTTGAGTAGTAAAACACTTACGTCATCTGAAAAAGATCCATCAACATCAAAAACTTGAGTTTAAAGAAAATGTTTCATACTGATAACTGTGGGGGTGAGAACCATCGCACAGACCTCTTACACAATCTGGAAAAGTATGGAAGTGGAATATTTCAAACTTTATTTCCCTTCCTTGCGTAAAAATCTACCCTTCCTCGCTTCATCTTTTCTTCCCTCCTTTCTGTTTTCTTTCCTTTCTTTCTTTCTCTTTTTAGTCCCTCCTCTCCCTTCAGTTCTTGTGTTGTTCTTTCCAGTCTCTGGTATTTGCAGGATCCTTATTTAATTCTAAGATTGCCATAAAGGACAAAAGTTCTCACCCTGGAAATTTAAATCTCAAAAAGTGTCAAGTTTTTTACATGAAAATCATGCAGGAACTTAAGTGCGTCCGAAATTTAAAATCTAAAAGAAAACCTCACACATTTCAACCCTCTGCTCTGAAAATCCTGTCCTTTTGGTCATATTTGAGTGTTTCTTTTCATTTATCAGGACTTATCAGAGCTTCTGAAAGTGAGAACTTCCACCCTCCAAACAAAGCAGGGCAGCGTGCTCTTACCCGGCTCTCTTTCTCCCAGCCGGCACATATTCAGGCATAAGCTTTCAAATACTCACCTGTCGCACGCTCTCCACAAGGTGCACAAAAAAGCTTGCGTCATGTCCTTCACCTTGGCTATTTCTAAATGAATGTGCTTTCATTGCTTTGTAAAAATGAAAAAGAACGCTGGTAAACAAGACAAACAAAAGGGAACATTTTCTCTATTTGCCTCTGGAACAGAAAAGAGTAAATTTGAGGTGCAAAGACACAGCAGAATCTTCATTTGAGGCCGGCTTTTACACCAATTTAACTGCAAAACAGCAACATAATGCAGCAAAGTTCCTTTAGAAATGATGTGCTAAAAAGTAACATATTCCTTTCAGCAGTGGATGTACGGGGAAAAAACATTACTCATTTTATAACTAGAATGACTGTTCTGTTATTAAGGAACCATTTCCACATGAAACACTCCAATATTCATTCTGATTAGGACTTATTTTGACACTCTACACTGCCAAAGCATTGAATAATTACTATAAATAATTCAGTATAAATCATTCAGAGCTATGCATTCTCTCGGTTAATAAATGTGCTGTGGTGATTGCTTAATGCAGTCCTCAGGTTTTGGTCAGGAATATGACACCATATATAAAATACATGACCAGAGTTTGGGTCATCTCTCCAATCTTTAAAAGAAAATTGATTGGTATGTCAATTTCATCTATCTTATTCCACATGTTCTTTACAAGGTACCTTTTTTTTACATGTTAAAATAGCCGGGGGACCTTTTCTGTTAAATTTGCAAGTTCTCCTGCAGATTGTTGGCTTTTCTCCTCAACTTCTCCAGTATCTTTCAGCAGCTAAAGACAATAAACTGTCTTCTTGTGTAAGTTTTTGTGTAAATGGTTGTTGTGTGGTCTTGGCTTTGTTTTTGCCTGATTTAATGTCGGACAGTTGTCTTTTTACAGTCTCTAGAAGTAATGCCTTAACAGTAAGCAGTAAGAAAAATAGCTGTTAGTTTTCAGACGTTTAACAGAACTTTGGCATAAATTACTTTTAATGCAGGAACTGCATCTTTGATTAAGTGGTTTTCTCTCATTTACATGTGAGAAGTTCACCACTGCGCTCTCTGAATAAGAGTTTGGTTCAATAATGCCTCAGACCATTCATTAGCATCAACAAAAAAGGAATTAATCATGTCGTGCGTCAAGAGTTGATTCCATGTGATGTGAAATGACAGGTGTATTAACAAAAATTAACAAAACCGCTGCCAGCAATATTACACGTCCCGATGTTTTGGCTCTGCAGCACCAAATGTGGAGGTTGAATTGAAAATCTGAATGCCTCTGCAGCTGCCGTTGACGCTAAGGTCACTGTGTTTTTATTTAGGAAGCGTTATGCAAGCTTCATCTTGTGTTGGAGTGTTTGGCACGAACACTGCAGTCGTCTGGCTTTGTTGTTCTCATGCTGCAGGTGTTATTGAGCCACGCAGACTTCACTTCTCCCTGCCGGAGCGTTTCAAAAGGCTCGTCAGATCTCAGACGAACACGTCTCCTCTGCCTCCTACGCAATCTGACACCGAGCGGGCAGAAGAACCATGTTAAAAACACAAATCAGTCCAGGTTCAAGGACAGTTTGTGCTCTCATTAATACATTAACCGCCTCCTCATGGAGTCCTTTTCTCTGTACCCACTGCTACTTCCAGTTTTCTCTTTTTGCCTTTAACTAAAAAAATTGTTTGACGGCTGCACAGCTATTTTTTGACAAGAGGTGCTGTGGCAGTGTCACAGAGCTGTTTTGAATACAGCAGAGACATCAATGTGGGTCTAGAGGTAATTAGGCCTGATTTCTCTCACTGCATGAAGTCAAACATCCCAAAAGGTCAGAAAAACAGCAAACGTCAACAGACTCCTGAACTTTTCTGTTTTTGCATAAACAAGGAATGGGAATGGGAAAAAAATGTCACCCTGTTCACCTAAACTCAAAGACTCCAATATGAAATGTTTCAAATGCTTTAAATATAATTTATAATTCTACTGCATGATAAACCAGTGTTTGTACATACGAGAGCTGCGTGAGGTCTGCAGTGTGGAGGCTCAGCCTCTGGGTCAGCCGATCCATCAGGTCTGAGGCCCGGTCATTGGTGAGGGAGCTGGAAGAGACACCCAAATATTAAGGTGTTAAAATGCTGGTTTTCCAAGTAAATGCTTTCACATTTCATTCCCGACAACGGGTCATTGCACACAAGCAAAATGCATGCTTGTCTGAGTGGATGTAGTGCAAAAAAAGAGAGAGAACATTGCAGACAATCACAAATAAAAACACACACAAAGCATTGTGTCGAGGGAAAAGGGATCAGCTGCCTCTCCGGGCTTGCTAAATCACCTGCTTTTTTCCAGCAATGAAACAAACAATAAGGTGCAAATGGAACCTGCATGAGGTGTAATGGCTGCATCATACAGACACTCCTTTCTCTCTCTTTTCCTTCTCATCTTTCTCCTTGCTTCCGCATTGACATTTTCGCCAATCCTGCACGCGCCACGCCCTTGAAAAATAAAACACATAACGCAAACACACTGGGACCACGCACGCGCCTTCAAGTTGAGATGAGAATAATAAGGTGCAAATGAAATCGAGGTGAAGTGTAATGGTGGTCTGATAAAGCCATGCCTCATCTCAGCTCAGTCCATGGCTGCTTTCTCACTCAAGGAGGAAATAGACCAAACAAAGGCAATCTGCCGGACGCTGAGCTTCGTATGCGGGAGATGAGAGGTGCATCCTCACAAGCGCTATCAGAAAAGCTACTTTTTCCCCCTGATGGCTTAACCAGGAATCACTGGGAATTGCTGCCAGGTGACTACAAGGTGACATGCAGCAAGAGGTCATGGATCGCGATGAAACAGTCTTTAAATTGTGTCTCCATTCCATATAATGGAGAAATGTGAAATAAGCAGGGAAACAATTTCATGGAGGCCTGGGCATTGAGTGCAAGATCATTTACTGCATACAGTTCCTTTCAAAAATCTGTACAGACCATTGAACTTTTTCACACCACAACCACAAACCTCAAAGTATTTTATTGGGATTTCAGAAGAAAGATCAACATAATGCATGGTGTGCATTTTGTGTTTAGCTCCCTGTATCAATACTTTTTAATATCAATGTTTGCTCCAGTTACAGCAGCATGTCTTTTAGGATATTTTTTTCCCAGCTGGAGTCAGAAAGTTTGTATAATAATTTTTTTGCTTAATGGTTGAAGCTCGGTCAGGCTGGACAGAGAGCATAAGTCTTGCTGCAGCTCTTTAATCAGTCTGGGCTTTGACTGGACCATACTTACACATGAATTTGCCTTGATCCTACCCATTCAATTGGAGCTATGGCTGTATGTTTTATCATCATGCTACAATGTGAACCTTCAACCTACACTCAAGTCCTTTGCAGCCTCTGTGAAGTTTTCTTTCGGGATTCCCCTGAATTTAGGGACATCCATCTTCCTGTTAACTCCCACTAGCTTTTCTGTTCCTGATCGAGAAAAGTCTGTAATATTGTCATCACCAGGTGTCAGGATGATATATTCAGGATGATTTATTAGCAAAAAAATGTCTTCCACTTCACAATTATGTGCTACTTTGTCTTGGTCTAACATATAAAATATAAAAAGATACTGATTTTATATTAAGCAAATATGAAAAAGGTTCAGGTCTCTGAACACTTTTGCAAAGAATTGTATGTGGTACATCTTTATCTAAGTCAGATTATTCTCATACGTTAGTGTTTGGTCTGCATTTGCACCTCAGCCACATTTTCTAACAGATGTAACAGTATGCTGTGCCTGAGTGGCTGGTTTTCTGTGCACTTAAGTGGGTGCAAAGTTCTTTCTTCTGCAATTTTTGTGGAGTTTTAGAAGTTAAAGCTCCACCAAAGCAATTCCAGACATTTCCCCATCCCTCTGCGGTAATTCAACCAACTGGAGAGCTTCAGGAGTGACTAGGTTGTTGATGCTAGCATTTTCCCCCTTGGGGTTTTCTTTCTCATTCTCCTGAATCCGTACCTTTCCCACCCCCATCTCACCTCCCCAAAGCATCCACACATACCACCCCAAAGCCGCCGCCTCCTCCTTCTCCTCTTCCTCCTCCTCCTCCTACATCTCACCCCCCCGCCACTTCTCTACAACCAGAGCAATGTCAGATGCTGTTGGATAAGCAGCTCTGTGTGGCCTCACGGCATGTGAAGAAGGGGATAACAACTGTGCAGCCATGACATCTGGAGCAAACGCAGACACCTTCATAGGTCTACTGTGGGTGTCCGCTGAGTGGACAGCGAAGAAAGAAGGAAGGTGACCCGTTTCTTTCCTAATATATACCGTATGTAATCTGCTACTTCTATTTGCACGGCAACAACGACCGGACCCATATTGGACCTTTACGAGGCTGCGTTTGTTGATCAGGTGAAGGACAACCCACTGACACCAGACTTGATAACACCATAAAGAGATTTGAGAGAGTGCCAGGGGCAAAGACAGAGTCGATAGAAACTTATCTCTGTTGAGACAGAGCCGAGCCAGAGGTAAGAGAGAAAGGGAGGCCGAAACTTGGCTCCCCTTCCCCACAAAGTATCATCATTAAGGCTGTAATGCTGCACAGTAATGCTCTCACACTGAGGGATTTATCATCTCCGCTATTGTAATCAGGTACAGCACACACAAAAGAGTCTAACCCACAGAGTCCCTTTTCCATGAAGATGGGAATATGTAGGTGGCTTTGACAGAAACTGAGCTTTTAAAGCCTGTGTCAGTAAGCGAACAAAGCAGACATATGCTTGGTGCAAAAATGAGTGTACTTGAAACAAATCCATTAGTATGTCAGAAGCAAAACACTACCTTACAAAGAAGACTTGGACTATGGTGTCAAGTTGGGTAGCATTAAGAGTAAAAGGACATTTACATCTGATGGTGCTGCCTATATGCTTTTGTACAAAATCTGATTTAATGTGTATGAAATACATCAAGAGGAAATGTGCAGCAAATGTGGTCACAAACCAATCCCCAAGTTATTCTACCATCTCAAGGACAGCTGTCATTTTTGTGAAAAACGTTCATGTTTATTGTAACGCTTTTACTTCCAAAATTAACTGCAGCACTAACTGCAAAGTGTTACAGTTAACACTAAGTAAAGAGTGATTGTTTCTTTAAATATATGTTTTCAGCAATCCAAATTTGGCATTTTTAGTAAATAAAGCATTAGACAAACATGATGTTATATCACAATATTGGTAAATTTACCAAAACTATATCCAAATGCAGAAGCAACATGTACATAATTGGCCAAAACAGTAATGTTTCTGAAATGTTTAAAAGGATAAAGACAACTTTACTCCAGATTTGAACAGCACTACAATGTTACAAATGAAACAGAATATTGAAAGTTTTTCCAGGGATAGAGAGAGATCCTCTGGGTGCATCAAAAGGCAGTGAGCTCATTTTGGAGTGTAGAAGTTCTTCTCAGTTTAAAAATGCACACAAATTTTCACAGAGAGACCATGGTGGCAGCTTATCAAGAGTTGCAGCTTGGATTTAAAGGTGGAGAGGCCATTGTGTCCTCATGTCCAGGCTTCAAACTCATCAAATCCACAAGGACTGTCTGTCCTCAAAGTAAGGTATTGTAACACTCTTACCTTCAATGCACAATGTGGCACATCTCTACTCTGACTCCTAGCTAAAGAAAATCTTATCATGCGGCTGCATTGATAAGTCTGTCCTCCACATCCCAATAAACACTCCACAACTCTAAGATGTTTTCCAC
This sequence comes from Alfaro cultratus, assembly GCA_903066825.1. Lineage (NCBI taxonomy): Eukaryota > Metazoa > Chordata > Actinopteri > Cyprinodontiformes > Poeciliidae > Alfaro > Alfaro cultratus. The sequence continues at coordinate 86,808 of CAEFZX010007673.1, read as the reverse complement.
TAGAAATCAGTACTGATGCCCCTGCTGGAATAAGGCTGGAGGATGTTTTAAGTTTTGAGAAGTTTAGAGATGAGAATAGCAAAAAAAACTTCTAGGTAGGTGATAGTGTTGAATATTGATTATATTGCAGATGGACTAAAACCCCTTACTTCCAAACACAAATAGACTGGACTTATAAAATTGTAGCATCATTATTTTCTTTATGCAGAAATATGACTTTTCACCTTTTCTATGATCCAGGCATATTTAAATGGTTGCAAATATCTTGGAGACTGCATGGTGGTCTTAATCAAGTGTAAATGGGGGTCATGGTGACAACCTGTTTCAACCAGTTCCTCTTGGTAAACTGTTCATTAGCAACTCTTAATTAGCAGAGGTTCTTTGCTAGTATAAGCATATCATGATGTGATAAATGCAGAATTATGGATCTATAATGAAGTGATGTGCAAAAGTCAAGTCAAGTTGCATCAGAATTTCTTGTAATCATTTAAGTTGTCTTGATTGTCTACTAACTTTCTAAGAGTTTTTAAAGTTTATTTTTTATTATTATTATTTTAGATGCTTTTTCATTTTACCTTGCCCTTTTATGAAGAATATTCTTAGGCAAGTCTCTTTATTCAAACCTATGAACCATTTAGACACAAAAAAGCTCCTGAATGTAGGAGGTGAACCACAGACATGTCAGTAGTTCAATCCAACACTAACAAAGAATCAATTTTAAAGAGGATCCTGATGTACCAGCAGTCTGGCATCAATGTTTAGGTAAAACACTGAAAAATATACAGCAGATGAATCAAATGAATCAGATGAAGGATGATGCATCGCCAAAACCTTGGGTAAGCTCTTTGCCTTATTTTATAAGCCATACTGCATAATAAGACGTCATGGTCAGGTACAAAAACAGACAGAAAATGAGTGAAAACAAATCAAGTCAAGAAAATCTGCAAAAGACCTCTAGGAAACATGCAAAACTACAGATCAAGACCTCATTTTATAAGTATGCAAGAAAATCTAACTTGTTGGAAGTAAAGAAATTATTGATGACTTCACATTTTTGCACTCGAAACTCATCAGTGCAAACAAAACTACTCAGATACAATCCAATTCAGTACAAATTTAATAAATTAGTAATCTTAAAATAGTAGGATGCATAGCCTAAAAGCAACATTCTGAATTGTATCATCAAAAACTCACTCTGAGTTGGTGATGATGTAGCCAAAGTGTCTGTCCTTCCCTCTGCTGGAAAACTCCTTCACTCCCACATGGACCAGCTGGGTTTTAATCTTCACGTCCTTCTTCTGCGCCTCCTCTGGCTGGACAGGCTCCTGGGGGGCCTGGTCCGCCTGCATCCACCTCTGGATCTCAGAGTCCACCCTCCCATCAGGCCCCTCTGCTCCACCACTCAGCCGCAGGGTGGACCCTTCTTTCGCGGGAATGGTCACGATCTTCTCCTCTGAGCGGTAGGGGGCAGGAACTTGACCCTGCTTCGTTATGCTGTGGACTCTCTCCAGTCCAACAATTTTCTGGAGAGGAGCTGGCGGCCTGCTCTTGACTCCCGGCGCACCACCAAAGGGCTCCTTGTTGAGGTAGTCAAGCAGCTTGGAAAATATGGCCCCATGCTGTTTGAGTAAGAACAATTTTACTTTAGAAATCAAGAGGACATTTGTTTTTTTATGAATAAATTGAACAGAACTAGTTAGTAAAAAGGATACATTTATGATACATCTTTCACAGTTTCTGAGAGTTTGGATTCAAGGAAGAATATTTTTTTTCCTTACATATAATAAAGGTCACATTAATTAGTTTCTCTTGTTTGTTGATGAAAATGCTGAAGACAAATCTGAGATTGTGTAGGGTTGTGTTGTCTTTCGAATTCAAACTATACGCCTATTCAAATCCTCCTTTTAAAGCAGCAGGACCAAGTAAATAAAACTGTGTCTTGGTCACGTCTCATTAAAAAAAACACTATTTGTTTTGTAGTAGAGTAATTTATAATTCACCTTGTCAGTGGACTCTTTTTCTGCAACGTCTATTTGTTGGCCTGGAAACAAACACAGTGTACAGTACGTGAGTACATTGTACAGAAACAAGGTTCCTCCTTTGTTTAGCAGAGAAAAACAAGTTATGACAGAAATCTGAAAGAGTGAGAAATGCATTTAGCAGCATTTTGTATGAGTATTACACAAACAAAGCCAACAATGCCTTCTATTCATACATTATTATACATAATATTGTACATAAACACTAACCTTGTTGTTCTAATGTCAGAGTTTCCTTTGGTTTTGGATTCAGTCCTTCATCTGATTTCAGATTCTGGTCTTGATTTAGAAACATTCCTGCCAGCTTCTCCTGGTTAACCCTCATCTCCCCCCTGGGGTCACCAGCGCTGGGTACTGGCTCGACCCCATCAGTAAGCCGCTCCTCATCCGCCTCCTGCAGAGCTCCTGTGATGACCTCAGCAAGATGGTCCAGATCTTTGCCCATTAAAGCATCCATGTTAAGGCTGTGCCTCCCCAGCTGATTCACCGCATTAAGGATGAGATGATCTGGAAAAACAGGAACAGAGAGCAGATTATTTACAATTTTACTTTATCGTTGGGTTTCATATACTACCAGAAACTCAAATGATTATTCTGAAGATTTTTTTTCTAATTGACAAACGGTCAAAATTAAGACATACAGGCTCAAATGTATACATACATCCTTCGTGATATTCATTTAAATGTCTCTTAGCATGCTGTATCTCAACCATCCCATTAAAAAGCTCCTGGCATCATTTCAAATAGTGGGTTTCCTGTCACAAACCAAGTTCTAAGTATTGGAGTGTAAAATCTGTAAACAAAAGCTACAAAACAACTGCACCTACCATCCATGAGGCTATGAGGGTCTTTTGCAGGGAGCCGATTTGGGCCAGCTTTGAAGAGCAGTCTGTCAAGATTAGGCTTTGCCGTATTGGAGCCAAAAGCAATCTGTGGGTCTGCATGATTGCTCTGAGTAGGCTGCAGGTAGCTGAGGTAGTGGAGTTTCCCCTTTGGCCATACAGGCTCTCCACCAGTGATGCCCTGCTGAGTGCTTGATGCCCCGGGAAGAAGCTGCTGCAGATGGTTGGAAAGGAGCTTGCTCCTGTCAGGTTCATGGCTCGAGTAGGTTGTACTGAGTTTGGGGTGTCTGCCATCGCCACTCTTGGTAACGACTTTGGTAACTGGAGGTTGGCCAGCTCCTTTCTGGAGGCTGTAGATGGTGGTCTCCTTCCAGGTCTGCTTTGGTTTTGGCTGGCTGGGCTTTTTCAGAGCCTCTGGTGTGATATCTTCATTCTGCAACACATTGTCAGCAGTCAGCTTTAGAGCATTATTAGTATGCGTAACCATTTTCATGAAACCAGTGGAGGTTATGAACCAAAATTGTAGGCAAGCTTATTAAAAAGAAAAATACTATCCAATTTCATCTTAATTTATAATTTTTTTTTTTGCTAAGTTTTGAGGTAATAACTAACTGGGAATCAGCTTGTTGGAGGAGATAGGATTTGTAATTGTCTGTAAGACAATATAAACAAAAAAATAATTTACTTTTTGAAGTATTTAAATTTATTTCAAACAATATGAATACTTTGGGGTTTTAGAAAAGTAGCTAGTAACAGTGCATCTTAGTATCAAATTTTCCTTTAGTTCTCAGTTTTGAAGTCTGAATCATCAGGTGTTTAAATGAACATAAGCAGGAACGCAGCAAAACCCCAAAGAAAATGCTTAAAAATCTCTAGAATCCTATTGAAATGATTCAAATTTATGTCAATTCAGCATGCATCTTTTGAGTACATAAATGTATTCCCAAAAGCATCCCACCAAGGGAAGGTTTTGAGCTTTAGTATTAAACTTACTTAAAGAAACTTAGGGAAAATTCACTGTGCATAAGGTTGTGTCCTTTAGCATCGGATGTTAAATGTTTAAGTAATAGATATTCTTGTCATAATAAGATAAGATTTTGAAGTGTAGCATCAAACAGCAGAGGATAAAATAATATGCTAGCATGTTATAATGCTAAAAACATAACATTCTGATTTGTGGAATATCGTAGACAGCATATTACAACATTAAGCTAAGAAACAAAATGTGTGAAATGATAGAGATAGCATGTCACAACAATGAACTAAGATTTTTATTATAACTAATGTATAAAACAGTATAGATACCACCTTAGTTAAAATGTTATCTTTGAAAACATCTGTATGTTATCAACAAAAATTGCAAACCTAAAGTTTTCTTTTGCACTTTTATAGAAGGGATACTGTGGGAAAATTCACAGGATGCATTTTCAACCTGGCCTGGGCTCTTCAATAACTATTTGGCTCAACAAGAACATCAAATGAGCTGCAGCAGGGGTCAGAGCTGATGTGACAAGCTTCAGAATAAAAAGAGAAGCAACCTGCGCTCTACCAGACAGGACAGGATATGAATAGGGATTCTAGATCAAAGACAACTGCCCTTGGAAATTGCATTATGGAAATCCCAGATGAGATAGTGTCACTCAAAGAGTAATTTCATGCATTTCCACAACACACCACAAACTTTAAAAGCATATCCTCCCAGTCTGAGAAGTAGCGGCAATCCCTTATCTAAATGGGGGAAAAATGATTTCAAAGTTACCCCTATGAGTTTATATTTCACACATGATGAAACATGCATTTGCATTACAATGCGCTGCTACGTACACAGACATTTAGAGGTCTTTTTAACCATTTGGCAATGAAGATGGAGTTGATACTGGCACCAAAGAGAGTGATTTTGTCCTTTTTCTTTCCTTTTTGTGATTCTGTCCTGTGAGAATGGCGAATCATTCTTTCCATCTGAGTCAGACGAGCCCACGCACACAGCATACAGTACATCTGATGCACTGAAAAGCATTATTATCCATGTCACTGCAACACTAATACTAGCTCTCTCCCCTGGTGCCATTTTCTGTCTTTCAAATGTATACCGAGAAAATGTCAGTCTTTCCACTGCCAGCATACAGAGAGACCCATAATGGCATTAGCACAGCAAGATGGAGGTGCTCTGCCATTCATGCTAACCATGTTTGCCTCTTTCCATCACGCCACACCACAAAGGACGCCATTCCATCTCTAAGAAAGGTCTTGAACTCTTCAACTTTGCATTATGGATGCAGTGACACAGCAGCAGGAAGCAGTCCACATATAAGAGATTCCAGTCATATCTTGCACAAAGCGGGACGTCTACCCTAAATATTATAGTTGAATAATGTAAAGAGGTGATGGAGGACCTTCGTGTAAAAAGGGTCCCTGCTCAGTGGGAGAGAGAGAAACAAAAGCAAAGCAGGGACAAGAGGACAAATGCAAAAGACAATAAATGACTCTTCTGCACCAGGGATATGATAGGAAGATATCCTTTCTCACTATACCACCAAATGACTTTTTGTTTACATGTTGCATTGAGAATGGAGATGAAAAGTCTTTTGCAAAAGTTTTTATATGTCACATTTAATGAAGAACCACATTTCATCGTGTTACAGCTACAAGTTAATGCATTTTACAGGCAGTTTATGGGATAGACAAGCACAAACTGGAATTTATTTGTAAAATAGAGGGAAATGATGCCTAGTTAATTTTTCTCTAGGATTAATAAAATATTTTTGAACTGAATTGAAAACTCAATTTACTTTATATGTCAAAACTTTTCAAAACCTTTCACATTGAGTTTTCAATAAATTGATCAAAAAGACATATTGATATAAAGACCAGATGGCACAACTGTCAAAACTTCATACCAAATCTCTTGTTCTCATTCTTAACTAGCTTTTTAATTTTTCCTGTTTGTCACTGGCATTCATTTCTTTTACAGTACTGGAATCTCACCTGAATTACTGGTTGATTTTCTTGTTGCTTTGTGTCAGCATCTGGCATAAAGCCCAACCCCGTCAAATACTGCTGAAGGTTTCTGCTCAACTCTGCCTGAGTCGGCCTCAGTTTCCTGTTTCTGGAGCTGCTGTACGCCGTCAGCTGGCTTGGAGAGGGGCTCTCCAGGCGTACAGGGATGTTCCTCAGTTTGGAGAGCTCTCTGGAGATAACCTGCTGAGTAATGTCGTCCCGCCACGTCAAACCTGGAAAGGGGTCAAGAGGAAAACTGTTCAGTATTTGAATTTTAGGTGTTCATTTCACTAGAATGTGAAATTAAAAAAAATATATATAATTTTTTTTTTACTCTATTAATAAAAAGCTACATAGAATAACCCCAAATACCAGAACTTAATATTGGTTAGTTTTCTTGAAAAGAAATTGAAATAGCGGAAGAGTGCTCCTACGGAAAAAGGAGCAGAAGCAGAGCTGACTGTATAAAACCTTTGATCTGGAAATATGATGGAAACATAACAACATCTACTTATAAACTAATCAACTTGACTTTTTACTTCAAGAATTAAACTTGACAAAGTCAATGCCCGTTTCCAGTCAAAAAATCTGTACAGGTGACATGTGGATAATGTAAAGCTATTAAAGCTTTAGCTGGCATATTTAAATAAATGAAGCAGTGGGAAAACAAGTGCCATTCAAGACAAATATGAAATAAAAGACTGTAACTGATGGCAAACTTAATAATATTAAACACTACCAAACCCTAATGCTATTTACTCCAGTTTTGTTAACTTGCTTTCTTTGCTTGTTTGTTTGGCTTTTTTGAATTACCTGCACCAGAAATTTGAGTCATTCCTGTATTCTACTTGGTTTTATTGGTTATGTTCATTCTCTTCATGTCTTTATGCTTTTGGGACTTGCCTTCCCTGCAGCCCCTAAAGTCTATTAGCTTAAGTTTTGAGTTTGCTTTGACTGGTTCTTAACATACACAGAGCTTGACATAAAGCTGTAGAATGACAGTAAAGAAAGAAAAGATGCATAGAACAGCCAACAGAATGCCGCTCAGTGGCCTGATGCCTTGCCAACATCTCTGCTAATTGCCAACACATAGCTGTGATGCAGAACTCCTGGGCAGGGGCGAAACACAGCGGTGCCAGGACCAGATGGAGCTACCCAAGCAAAGCAGACACCCAAAGTATGGCTCTTTTCCCAACATGCCAAGAGGCGCAGAATTCCATCAGCAAAGCAGATCGACATACCTTAGATGGTATTCGTTCCATTGGAGCCAAGATACCTACTGATGGCACTTCAGTTGCAGCACATAAGCATTTTTTAATGAGGAACAACTAAATCCACAGCAGTAGAGATTAAGATTTATTTACAGGACTCATAAAAGAACAATGCCGCCATTAATGATGTGGACATGCTTAATATCAGTGAACTAACAAGTCACTGTAGAGATATGAAACATGAAGGTATTAACGCTGCAGAATGTCTTCATTAGCCTGGTTTCCCACCCACACAAGATATTTTCAAAGGCATCCATGAGCACAGATGAGGATCTGAGTGATGCAGAGGAGCTGCCGATGCCTCCAGTCAATCTTGGCAGCGCTGAACGGAGCACAAAGCAGCGTATGTTGTCACCGTTCTGGAACGCAGCTCAGCCATCCATCCAAACAACAATGACAGTTAACTACCCATGGCTTACCCAATGTGGGGCCTGCTGACTATACGTTGCCACAGTGATGATTGTTTACGCTATTATCAGCGTCAGTGGGGAACACGGGGCTGGCGTTCCATATGCTACCTGCAGTTTACTGCAGCTGGTTAAACGCTTCCAGCGTAAATGTGTTATTGCACCCTAAACGGGGTGAGACTAGCTTCATTGGCTGTGTCACCTCTATCCCTCGATCTCCTGGGGGATGCACTCATTTCCATAAGTATCAGCCTTTCTGAGCCTCTGATGGGCACACTTGAGGGGAAAAGGTATGTCGACACAAATTACAGAGCCAAAACGAGCTATTTTGTACAGAAATAAAGCCAACGAGAGTGCTGATGTGGCTTTTACGGTTGGATTTCTCTCAATGGACCTGTAGGCAGATTGATCTGGAAGCGAAGAGTCAAATGTCATGCAATATCCTCGATAACTCCGGAGTCAGAGCAGACTTTGTCATCAAGTGCTGCCACTTTCTGCCTGTTAACGGTAGCATCCCAGCTCAGGCAAACACCTCTGTTAATTAACGCTTTGCCATTAGCACAACAGCTTTCAAACAAGCATGATATTTCAGTTGGCCTCCTGTCTGTTTTCTGTGTGACACAGAGAGGCAGAGAGGGGAGTCTCTTACATATTCAAAGCCTATTAGATGATATCCTGTCTACAAGTCTTCTTACTTCATCTGGTGTTTTTGAAATGCAGATTTTCCCCTTTCCTTTACTTCTGTCCACCGACTGATTTTAAAGGCATTAATTGAAAAGACTGTGAATAATTTAGCAGCAAGTTGGGCCTAATTAGCCAAAATGAAATGTGTCACTCCGAGTTTGACACACGAATGTAAAAAATACCGCATTGAGAAGTCAAGCAGCAAAATACAACTCTTTCACGTATTTTGCTATATTTGTTTTGAATATAAAAGATAATTTTATTTTATAAAGCATTTCGCAATTATATTTTATAAAAAATATATATATTTTTTTTACTTTTATTACATACATTTGACCTTTGAATTAATAATAACAAAATTTTAAAAAGCTCTAAATCATCAGTAAAACTAAAGTTTACAATTTTTCATCAATTACAGTAAATATGGAATGTAAAATAGTCACAATCGTTAAACACATCGCTGTCTAATACCGTACTTCACTTTGAAAGCACGCAACACACATTTTCTGACATTTTGATATTTACCATCATGTGGCATCATTTCTTAAAAGCTATCTGTAAGCATTTAGAAACTAAAGAGATTGGTCGCTGTAGTTTTGAAAATGATACTATTACCATGTTGAGCTTGCTTCTGCTTGGTCAATGTATCAGCTGGACGGTTTACTAAATGGCGATGTGTTACTAAAATAAATAAATGAAGAGGATCAAGAAAGAGTTAAATATGGTGCTCAGCTTACTTTTGTTTTAAAAAATGATAATATTAATGATAAATAAAAATACATCAATGTTTTTTGGGTTTTTGTTTTACTCTGCCTTGAGTGGACAATAAATCAAGACCACAGCTGTGGTATTTTTGTCTAAAAATTTCACAAAAAGCATGCTGTAATTACCTTTACTTTCCCCTGCACTATATTGTCAACGTTAGCAACATCTTTTTCTGAGTGATACAGAAAAACTAGTCCGTGCATTTGTTACTTCTGGGCTGAACGAAACAAAACAAATGATGCAACAATAAATACAAGACATATAAGGAGGTCTTAATTCTTCATGTTGAGGTTTTTCATTGGCTCATATTTAAATCTACAAAGGAATCCAAAACTTCATCCTTCATCCTCCAACTTGCAGAGTCAGACTTCAGGTTTATCTGAAATCTGGCAGGTTGTACTGAGGTTCTACATGTTCCTAGAAGTTCTACAGGCAGGAAGAGTGGGAGGCAGATCTTTTAGTCATCAGGCTCTTCTGTGAAACAAGCTCCCAGTCTTCTTTGAGAACCAGACACTGACTTCACTGAGGTTCGAAATTTTGACAAAGCTAAAAGTTACAGTGGCTGGGGTTTCCTAAACTCTATAGACATCACGCTATTGGCTGAAGTTACCATTTATTCATTATTTGTCATTTTTTCTGCCACTAATTGGTGTCTGGTCATGGCCAAGTGCATCAGTGCTTAATCTTTGTCCATCTTTCTTATCCAATCAATCAGCCAGTGGTGATAGCTCAATTTTAACCTGTTTCTAATTGGGTTTTTCTCCTGTTTTTCCTCTCCACTGCTGCCCCATGCTTGCTCAGGAAGGAAGTTGCATTGATACTAAGATTACATTCTAGATCATGATCTCCTGAATATGACCATATTGTATAATACCTGGATAGAATCAAATTGTGTAGTTAGATTACAATTTCTATCCAACTGTATTTAACTTAATAAAAATCTTGTCATTTGCCAATTCCTTCTGGTTTTGAGCCTTTCTGTAAGAAAGGGAAGTAGCAGCTTTGTTCCTGCAGTCCTATACCTTCTTTTTCTTAGTTGCAGTAGTTTCTACCATGCTTGCTAGTCATTGTTTAAAATCTTCAACTCTGTCCAGCAAGGTTGAGAAGGAACAGTTGATTTTTTGCTCTTCGGAAATGTTTTTATTATTATTATTATTTATTTATTTATTGCAATAAAGTTAAAATAGGACAGTTTTTGTGATGTCAGTTTATGGTCAATGACTCTCCTTGATAGACAGTTTCTGTCAATAAAGCTAATACAAATGTCACAACACATCATCTTTACTTGTCTCTGCAATGAGAATATATCTGCTGTACCGTGCAGGTCGAGAGGACAATCGACTGCAGGCCACTGTAGTTTAACATGGTCCATCAACTAAATCACAATTACTTTCTGAAAGGATTCATGCTGTAGTGCATTCTGTTGAGTCCTGTCTGCTCTGTAGTTTGTGCTGCTATAAAACTCTGTCCATAACAACTGTGTGCTAGCTGAAGCAGAAAGCCAAGTTTTCATCATTTTGGTTCCAGAAATAAAGATTAGGGTTTTCAGGTAAACATTGCAACACATTATATTAAAGTGATTTGATATTGGCAGAGCAGCTGTAAAGTCCTGCTTTAATCGTTTAAGGCAGATGGCAATAGTCTAATCTTTTCTGTCCAGGAAACTCTTTGAAAGTGTGATCCATGCTTTTATTTAATCCCACTTAGATTACTGAAATGGACTTTATGTCAGTCCTTGCCCTCTGTTCCAAAACACTGCTGCATGTCTTTTAACTGATACTCAAAGAACACAACACATCACCCCTGTTTGCCTTCACTCCATTAGTTGCCTGTGCTATTTAGAGTTAAGTCTAAAATCCTTATTTTCTTTTTTTAAATGTCTTAAGATCTTTTCTCATCATACCTCTCTGAGCCTCTTCATCCCTATTCACCTTCTCGGTCCCTGTACGGAACAAGGTCTTGGGGAAGCTCAGAAGGGCCAGGCCCTTCTCTGTTGCTGCTCCTCAACTCTGGAGTAACCTACCCCATCATATTAGAGAAGCTCCTTCACTGCCCTCTTTAAAAAATCCCCCTAAAGCCCAATTTCAACTTCATCAGCAAGGCAAAGGCATAGTTTAAATCTGACTGAGAAGTTCTAGCATGATTATTATCTTGGAGGACAAAATAGCTCCAGTGTTGCTGAATTAAAACAATGGGTGGGCCAAAATTCCTTTACTGAGATACAAAAGATGGATTTTCAGGGGCAAAAAATAAGTTTGTTTGGATAGCTGTGCTACTCATAACAGGATGCACAAAGGCACAGTTGGTAGGAGTGTTGCTTTGAAGCAAGAAGGTCCTCTGTTTGAATCCAAGCTTAGGGTCTCACTGTTCATGTGTGGGTTCTCTCCAGGTGCTCCAGGTTCCTACAGCAGAACAAAAACATGACTGTTTGGTTGGGTGGGCTCTCTAAATTGTCATGAGGTGTGAGTAGCTGTTGCATAGCTGTTGTCTCTATGTTGCCTGGTTATAGTCAATGGAAAGACGGGATTGCTTTTTTCCTCCCCTTAATAAATTATCATTTGCTATTTTGTATCTTAAATTATCTTTCTCTTATAATGAAATTAGGCTGATTATATAAAACATTTAAGTGTGATAAAAAATAAACAAATAAAAAGCAAAACTGAAGAAATGACTAAGAGCACATGTTTGTTAGTCTTGGAAAGTGTGAGAAACAAAATACTTTTCTTATTCCAACCCCCAGATTATTGCCTCAGCCAGAAGAGCACCGGCAGACTGCTTGCTCAGTGATTGTTGTTAACTGAACAATGTCTGTTCAGGCTAGACATTTAGGAAGATGCAAAGCAAATATTTAATTTTAAAAGACTATATCAAATTCAATTAACAGCAGCAACCAAAGTTATTCTCTGTACGAGACTAGGCAAACACAAATATTTAGTGGAGCTTTAATGAGTCCTAAGCAGTATGACAGCGGTGTGCGTGGCTATAAACCGTGTGGACAGACTGTGAATGCACACAGTGAATATTAAAGTTGCTTTGCTTTGGGTGCTGCCTGTAAAATATGAAAGTCATTTGCGGATGGATGAGTGTGCCTTGCATTCGCAGGTATTGTGATGAAAATTTAATACTAGACAACGTGCCGTGCCAATGGGGACGCATCCAGACAACCCGAGCCCCCTTTGTTCAAGGGTCAATTTCTATTGATCTGACTGACATCGGTGTTGTGCAGTGAGCAGAGATTGTGTGATTTCTACCTGCTCTGATGCAAGATAAAGAGGATTGTAAATCGATTCCATTGATGCTCGTCCTGTTTTTTTTTTCCTCTCCTTCATCTCTTCAATTTAGCTAACAGTACAATGGTCTCTACAAACCTGTCTAAGCTCAAAAAGGACCCCCCCCCAAAACCTACACACCTCAAAGATGACACTTCAATAGCTGCTGAGCTGATAAGAATAACATGCCACAGAGCATTAACTGCGCATTGTGGACTCAACGCCAGATAACGCCCATCTGTGGACGGGAGTCTTACAGACGGTGAAGGGGAGAAATGTTTCAAAGTGATGATGTCATGTCTGTAAAAGGCTGTCTTAAAGCACAAGGTCAAAGAATTAAAAAGAAAATCATTTAAATAATTGGATCTAAAACAAACTACATATCTGGTCTCATCCTTCTCATTTTCATGTGTTTATTTCCAGTTATGAATTATTACAAAGATGCAGGCTTGTTTTGAATAATTATCCTTTATTTCATGCTTCTTTTCTTCCCACTTTACCCACGCTTCTAATAAATTTCAACATTTGTCCACGCCTGCTTAAGAGAATCAGGCTCAGAGTGACCTGCAAAGACAATTTGGATGGAGGACATCTGTGGTTATGGTCTTGTTAAAGGTCTCTACTGCTCCCTGGTGGGGCACAACTGTTGGTGCAGGATCATGAAGCCATGAGAGATATTATATGTATCTCTTTTTTAACTTTTAATCGTAATACATATCTCCATATAAACTACATGCAGGCAATATTTTTGTTGGTTCTATTTTTTTGCAGCTGACGTAATAACCAGTGCACACTCAAGCAACTAATTAAATATAATTACATAGCTTGAACACTGTTTGTCATCAAAGTATATGTTTAGCTCAAGGCAGCATATTTTGAAATTCTGAAGAAATTAAAACTCAATTAAATGACATTTTACCAATCTCTCACATTTTCATACATTTACTTTCACCAAATTTCAGTTTATTAGATTTTTTTTTCTGGATTTGTGTTATGGACTCCCAGGAGGATCCAATCATTTCCACTGTCAGAAAGAAAACTAGAGCTCCACCACAATGAATGAATACCAAATTAGGCAAAATTTAAGTTGTAGAAATGATGTCACTCTTCAAATACTGAGTTAAGAAAAAACAATCCCTCCAACCTTTCTCTGTATGTAAATATAGAATTACTTTTGTTATAAAGACATTAGATAATAATAGGCAAATGATAGTTTCCTATTTCATGATGACACAATCACAAATGTGATGTATTTAATGTATTTTCTCAGAAATTTCTGTTTCAGAAAGAAAGCAGAGATTATTTGTAAAAGTGCAAGAAAGAAATACCAGAATATATAATTTTTTTTCTGCAAATTATAAATTTCAGAAGGTGCTCTGATCAGGTGAGAACAAAATTCAACTTTTGAGCTAAATGGGAAGTAAAAACACCTAATACTGCACATCATGTCTAACACATCATCCCCACTTTATGTGTAAGAATGGCCCAGATCAAAATCCAAACTGAGAATCTGTAGGAAGACCTGAAGATTGGTGTTTCCTGACTCTCTCCATCCAATCTGACTGAGCTGTTGAGGAAAAATAGGCAAAGACGGTATGACGACAGACCCAAGAGTTGCAGCTCTGAAAAGAAATACTGACCTGGAGCAGTGAATACAGCTTGATGTCAGATCCGTTCAGATCTCAAAAACATAAAAGAAAATTTACACCTTACAATTTCACACTCATTTATATTGATCTCACTCATAAAACACCAGTAAAACACACTTAAGTTTGTTGAGTGCTATGCAACAACATATTGAAAGATTCATGGGGTGTGCAAGGCACTACATGTTCACCACATAGATGCCTACAAACTGCCTGAAGCTGTGATCTGCTTTAAAGCTCATCATCAGCCACTGACTGGGTGGGAGAGACTGATGTGATTATCCTGCACACCTCACAGTTACTCATCCACAAAATTAGCTCTAAATGTCCAACTAGTACGAGAGCCAACAAGACTGGCTGTCAGTGTTAAGCGCGGACGGCCAAACAATGGGCCGATATGAGTCAAATGACCCGTTCTAGCTCTGTGGCAGTGTGTTGTGCCTGCCAAAGAGACAGCTTGGCTGATTTGGCTTGCCTCATGCCAAAAGGCATTCTCTGTGTGACCCTCCGATAGATGACGAATGCAAAAGATAGAGTCTCAGACAAAGTTTGTACCTCTGTGAGCCAGCTTCTGTAGGAGGATCCTGAGGCGCTGGAGAGCGGAGGATGAGATATCGTACGTGTACGGGTCTGCCCCGGCCAACTCCTGGCACCTTCCAAACACTCCATCTACAGCGGAAGGAGACAGAGAGGAAACGGTGAAAACAGGTTCATGAGGTATTGGTTTGAACCTCAAAGTGAGAAGCACACACGGTACATGTTTTTCAGCACTCTTTCTGCTGTTCTGTTGATGCCAAATAACATCTGCTTGCTCAGATGAGAAGCTTTCGCTGTGAGGCTCCTGCAGTGTTTTGTACATCTGATTTCCTGTGTTGTGTATTTTTGTGAGGGGAGGTAATAGCTGACATTTCTTCCTCAGACAGCTCCATGATAAGCAGACATTTGTGGCAGACGGGACTTTATCTGAGACCTTGGTAATCTTCCTATCAGCAGGCCTCCCTGCTGATAGGTTGTGGCGGTGGTTGCCAGGCAACCAACGCCACAAACGGACTATCAACCCATAATTCAATGGCTGGTCTGGACCTCTGAAGGATGCAGAGGCTTACGGAGGCATGTGGGGGTCAGGCAGCAGTGAGCGTACACAAGGCCTGGAATTTAAATTAACTGAGCCGCCATGTTTTCTCTGACAGGAGGATGAATTCCTGCACCTCGTTGGCGAAAGCTTGCAGAATGCGAAGTTCAGTGGAGAGGCGGCCTCAGGAGATGAAGTCAGAGCCGTCTCCTCTGTGTGCACATAGGAGAGCCGTCAGCAATGCAGTCGCCTGAGCCTGTGTAAGGTATGGTGCCATGATTAGATGGGGACTAATGATGTGCTTCAGCACTTGGTCATACACCACAGCCTCTCATTAATTAGCCTCAAGACATTGGGGAGTGACAGCAGACATCAATAAGACGGATGCTCAGCTACATGCCGGGAACCACAAAACAAACAAGAGTTAATGCTCATTACATGCTGTGGTTTTCTCTTTTCACTTCTAATTCAGTTTGTACACTTTAGCAGGAAAACATATGATTGCAAAGCTCAAAGATTTTTATCCATTCATTGACTTCTGATTATCTGGCATTGGATTCCAGGGCTAACAGGTCCAGAGACACTATACAGCTACTTCTGATGGATACCAAGGAATTTCCGAACAAGAGGGGACACACGGTCTCTCCAGCCTCGTGTGTGTGTCCCCTGGAGTCTGTCCCTGACAGACCTCAAAAGGAAATGCTCTGATCACATGACCTCTTCACCTGACTCCTAGACAGATCTTAATTTAATTTCTAGCAGCTTTCACACAGGAGGTGGTGAGCGTACATGCCATCATGTGCCTTACACTGAAGTAAGACGAATTTAAACTGAAATGCAGAGCTTTGGCTCTCGCAATCTACTGTGTCCACAAAGACCAAGACAGAATGATCATATATATTAACTTTTAAGACACTGATTCTTTGTTTTTATTATCTCCAAGTCGTAATTATCAAACTTACTAGTGATAAAGTCTTGAAGTATGTGTAGTGAATCTATAAATTTTCTCAAATAAGGACCAAAAACATGTAACTTTTTCCTAATAATTTTTTATATATGCATCTGTATCTAAAAAGGATTATGTTATAGATCTTCTAGTTTGGATTATCCTCTTGAGCCACAATTGAGTTGGAGCATGCTGTTGCGGGAGAGAGACATCTGGGTTTTTGCCCCATGTCATTCGATCTCAAATAAGAATCAAACACGTTTGCACCATGCTCTGGTTTGGAGGAAAACTATTGAAGCTGTAAAGAAAACATGGTCGGGTTACATACCACAGAACTTCAAACTTATCAGTCTTTATGATCAACTTTGGTTGGCAAGAATCAACCTACTTGATTCTTGCCAAATAGTTTGGCAAGAATCACAAATCTGATTCTTGCCAACCTATTTCCACTTCCTCCCTTTTTTTTCCCCTATTGCTACAGGTGACAGAAATCAGAAAAATGTCAAATATTTGGACTCGAATGCAACCATTTCATCCAGAGTTCCACAAACAAGTCAGAAATGTCAGAGGAAATACACGTGCAAAAGAAATGTGAACTCAACAACCTGACCACATGACCGTCTAAAAAGAAGCTACTGTGGTATAAAATGTAATTTTGAGTCACCACAAAAAGACATGATAACTTCAAGATCCTCAGAAAAACAAAGAGCAGCCGAGCTAAGTTTAGCTTGCCAAAAATAATTTCCCCCATAAACCAGGTAATTCCAAAGAGATTTCCCATTGAGAGTGTCATATTTTTCCTGTGCTTTGTGTTTAGAGTAAAATTCAGCGAGAAATTATTACATAAATTATGAAATCTGATAGTTGGCAATTGTAATCATATCCTAAAGGAGGAGTGAGTGTTTAGATGCCTCCTTCTCAAATGGCAACTCTGAACAGACAAAGCTTGGAGGAGCTGGAGAAACATCACTCAAGAGACTATAATATTCAGCGGATATTTTGAGCAGATGAAAACTTTCCACCCACAGAATTTTGCGCATCAAAGCACACCAACTGCCTTTTGTACGCTCATTTTGTTTGCCAGAAATCTATTCTAACCATCCCTGATGACATAACTCACAAAATGAATCCCCAGTTTTTCCTGTCACAAATAGAAAAACATTCTGAAAGTGATAACCGCTCAACATCTGATGTTCTAAATCCTCCAGTTTTCTAGCTGATGGCAGATGTCGCATGTCCATTTTCAGGGATATTCCTGTTAGCAAAGAGACGTTCAGGCATTCGGAGCCTTAAATATAGAGGCTCAAGGTGCTTTGCAACAAAGAAATCCTTGTTTGGCGAACGTTAACAAGTGATTGAATTATCGAGGTGGTGCCAAACGCAGAGATTTGTTCTGTCACTTTTCTGCTCGCTTTCCTGACACCAGAGGGATCAGAACAAGGCTCATTGCAGTTGACAGCTCGGAGAAAAAAAAAACAAACCCGTTTTTCCCCCCACGCTATTTTTGACAGCGAAAAGCAACATTTTAATTTCAGGCCTGGAGGAGCGCAGCATGTGTTGCATCCATAGAGGCTTGTCAGAAGCTGAAAATAACGCACAGAGAGGCTGGGCAAATCAAATAGCGAGGAGTTCTTTCTAAAATGTGTCAACATTTGTGCGGAAATATTTAACATGAGAATGAATTTTTTTTGGCTTGTCTTTGAGCAATATTTAAAGGCCTTGATCAACAACATATGCAGTATTGCAAGAAAGTATTTGCACCCTGACATCTTTCTCCTCTATTTTTTGTTACACTTAAATTGGTATGAGATCAAGTAAACAGTTTTAATATCAAAGACAAATACAAAACAGGTTTTCAATGAGGATTTTAGCAGTTGTTTTTGTTCAGTCACCTTGGAGGGTTTTCAATCACAAACCATCACTAGAAGCTTCTCCAGTCATATTTGCCTTCTTTTAGTACTCATTCAGAGCTGTACTTGCTGTTGGACTTCGGATCATTGTCCTGCTACATAACCCACTTATGCTGTCAGTGCAGGCCCTCCTGCTCTGCATGTTTTATATCCGTCTCTATACCAGAACAGCTGATTCAAATGATTGCATGATGTCTTCTGCAGCCACCAAGTACTGCAGGAGCCTGTTAATCACCCAAAGATTCAATCCAGGTGTGTGGCAGAAGGGAAACACCTAAAACATGCAGGGCAGGGGGGCATGAGGAGCGGAATTGAGATACACTGGAAACCCATGGTTGGAAATTTGGCTTGTTGTTAAGATTCTGAAGCAAGATGTCAGAGAGGTTCAACTTATGTGATTTCTTGATTCTACAGTTGGGGTAGTTATCAAATCAGGGTGCAGCTTGAAAAAAATATATACAAATAAGGTTTATTAGATTAATAACAACTAAATTAATATGGGAGGCATTTGCTTTTGTTTTTCTTAGGTCCAAGTTGGTTTGGATAGTCTATTCCCCTAATTTAGTTGTTGTCTGATATTAAAATTTGACAAAAAATATTTTTACAGCACTATCTGTGGGTGATTTATGACTTTTTATAATGGAATGAGCAATATAAAAAAACACCTTGATCAATGAAACCCTTTATAGGCATAGAACACTATCCAATAGCAGCACTTTCACAGTAGAGCATCTTCATGTAAATAAGCAGTGTGTTGACAAGAATAAAGAAAATTTCCTGCTAGAAAAAAAAAGGAGCTTTAAATCCAGACACTGTCTCTCTTCGCACTGTGACAGACAGCAACACCATTCTGACTCTAAAGCTATTTAAACTGTGAAAGCTAATGCTGGAGGATAACGGGAGCTGGTACTAAAGCTGACAGTCAGCACAGTGTCTGTAAAAGACTGTATGTCAGGAGGAGAGACGAACGGACCCGGGAGACAAATTAAGATGTAGTGGAACAGGTGTATTAGCTGCGTAGCTCTTGTCATGAAAATGAATGCGCTTAAATCAATGCCCCGAGACTGGACCAGACGCAGTGGGGTAATGAAGAAAAGGTTCAGGAACAAAAGCTAAAGTGATCAGGCTATGATTAATGGAGTGTTTACGGGCCATTTTGGCCTTTTAGCTATGACAGTTGAAGCTTTGAAATGATAATTGTATTCATGCACATTTAAATGGAGGAATAAATAAAGACTCTCCATGCTCCATCAAAAACATCCTGCCAACTGGATTAATTATTGCATTTATATTCTTCTAACAGTCTCTTCATCTGTAAATACAGAACTTCAACCTCCTCTTTTCAGTTTGTACAGACTTTGATATTTGCATCTTTAATGTTTACTCTGCAGTTCAACTCATTGGTCAATAGAAGCATCACCTAAATCACTTAAGTTTAAAATACAGAGCAGACGTTTCAGACAGTATTGGCCCGAGAGGAGGCAGGATAACCGCAGATCGATGCAGCACTGTTGGTTTGAGTGTTTAATAGGAGCCAACCGACGCCCCGAGGGAAACATCCCGCACTTATCCACTGCACTCTGGTTTGAGCCTATTCAACTTGTAAGTCAAACACTCTGGAGAGCAGCAAATTAAAATGCCTTTCCAGGTAATCACTTATCTTTTAAGAAAAATGTCTAGAGCAGCACTATTCTGAAGATTTTGAAGAGAGTGAGTTGACAGCAAGAGATTGAATGATGGATAGTAATTGTTTATTAAATCAATAATAGTAATTTTGTTAAATACTAAAGACACTCCTTCTAAATTTACTTTCAACTATTAGTCCTGATAAGGACTGTTATGCTTATCAGGGTTATACTGAGCAGTTATCAGCAGTCATGATTTTACATGCCCCATTAATACTTGAGACCCTGTTCTAAAAACACTGTTATTATACCTCAAACACCAAATATACTTTAATAGGTATTAGCACACACTGAGTGCTAAGACTAAGTGTTCCTTATCTCCACTTTTGGGGCCTCAGCCAATCAGAGCCAAGGAAAATGAATGGCGCTCCTGTACTGGCAGCTTTGCAAATGCCAACCAATGATGTGCCAAGAAGCATGCGCCAAGGGATTTTAGATTCCCAAGCTGAATTTTCTTTCAAATATTTAGATATGCTGTACAGAAAAAATTTCCGTGAATAATTTGTAGTCATGTTCCACAAAAAAAATCTACAAATACAGTACAATACAATACACAAAAAGTCAGAGGCCCACTGTAAAAATATCTGATATCTAAAAAGGCATTAGCTCATGTTTTAATGACATCTACTTTCTGATTCTCTAAACTGAGATGACTCAGCGCTTTCTACAGCATGTAAGACAGGTGTGTCCAGCTCTAATCCTCAAGTGTCCTGGCAGTGTTAGACCTTTCTCTGCTCACACACAGAGATGCTGTTTCATTTTGCACTATTTTATGTTGGGAAATAAAATCCAAATAAAACACACTAAAATTAACGGCTGTAACTCTATAAAATGTGAAAAAGTTCCAAGGGACAATGTAGATCCTAATTACCTGCAAGATATTTACACTTTAGCTCATAGCCGCAAGAATATCTGGTCATATTCTTTTTTAACAACCCCCCTTAACCACCCTGCATGCAACAGCTCGGGTGAAGAAGAAAGTGTTTGGCCCAGCCCAGAATAAACCAGGTTACTCCATCAGGGACTTTGAGAGAGTGAAAGTGGCAGACCTAGTTACTCCCACTCATCATCTGTCTGTGCTGTGGCTGCCACTCACTGAGAGTCCAGTGGCGAATGAAAGAGGCCAGACACACTGCATCCACAGCGGGATGTGACACAACTCATTAATATCTGCTAATTTACATACTGTGTGGAAAACACACACACTATTTAAGTATTTCACTTTATGGTGCTTTTATAGCACAAATCCGCAGCTTATTGCTGACATTCCATTTAAGTCGGACAGAGAGACAGTGGTGTGAATACACATCATTAACATGAATTATATGCTAATGCACCTACACTAAGGAAGAACCTTCTTTCTGCCAGTAGATATTTTGTTATTAAGCTGTCAGCAGTTTCCCTCGATTAGTCTCCCCTCTGAACAAATGCAGGATCTGTAATTAAAGTGGCTTCTCCTCGGCCCTGCCTCCCTACCCAGTTCCGCTGAAACTGGGTTAATATGGAAATAAGTGAGCAGGGCTCCACATTTGCTGCTCCAATACAGTGAACATCCAAACACAATAGATCAACTGAGTATGGTTCAGGTATTTTATAGAGCTTATTTCATGGTAAACATCCAATATGAACAGTGTTATTTTTGTATCATGTCAGAAAACTGTGTAGTTAAAAAAAAAAAACAGAAATCATAACATTTCATATTTTCTTCAGGACGGATTTAAATACCTGTCAAGCTTGACAAAAGTTTAGATCTTGACAATCGGGTGACATAAAGGTAAAATTAATGGAGCTTTGATACACTATGTTGCTTTACATTTCTTCAATCTATCCATCCTTTGTTTATGCCTCCTTGTCTATAAAAGGTCTCCAGTAGTCGTCGGACATAGTGAACACTCAGCATTGAACTACATGATAATAAATTATAGATTATTCTAATGAAATGACATAAAGGGAGTAAATAATTTTAAAAATACAGAACTAAAACCATATATCACAATAGTGATCAGTTTTCATGATTTTATCTCATAAAAAAGATCAAGGAACATTAGCAAATTCAACTCATTTTAGACATGAAAAATACCTAAACGGAACAGCAAGAAAACAAGGAGTAACTCATTGTATTTATTTATTTTGACAGAATTTTGAAATTAATTTGTACCAGTTCGTGTTCAAGGTGATGAACTTAGCTCAAAATGTATAGGCGAGGAGTGAAAACAATAAATATTTTAATTATAATCTTCTTGAAGTAACTTGGAATCACTTCCTTTTGAACAGTGAACTTGAACTACTTTGTTTATCACTAGAATTGTCTTTGACAAAAAGAGTAATTTCCTTTGAAATTAAGCTATCTTACTTATTAGTATTTAAGGTTTTATGAGTTATGGATAATTCAGGAAGCTTAACTGAATCTAAATATGCGTCAAACAATCCAATATTTTTTTTTATCCATAGCATTCTGTAATAATGTATTATTATTAGATTAGCATGGCATACAAAAAAAACTCCATCAAAATAACACAATAAATGTAAATTGTTATATTCCAAAAGTCTTACTTTTACTTTAAATTAACAAATTCTACTTGTCCTATTTTTTCAGCTCTATTTCTTTTTTCTGGTTCCAAGATTCAGTCACATTATGTTCTCCAGCAGGCCTATTGTCTATCAAGTACAAGTCGTGCCCTGGCTTGCTTCGTCTTGATGTGTAAGAGGTGCAGTTAGTAGAGACTTTGCAGACAGCAAATGAAGCGAACTACAAAACCACCTCAGCGACAAGACATTTGGTGAAAATGTTTGCAGGGAAAGAAGCAGCATAAAAAGGATTATTCCATACATAAAAAATCTTCCAGCATAGGGGAATACATTTGCAGTACCCTTGGCTCTGACATGAAGACAATCTTCAATATCCACCTCCTATCAATTCCCTTCAAAATTACAATCTGTGCTGTGCGATTCGTCTGGGAGACCTGGCATTTCCCCCCTTCATTTATGCATTCATCAGGCGACACGTTGTCATGGCAACCACAGGGACAGACACATCCATCTTCCAGCACAAAATGGTTTGTATAAGAGGTTCGTGGTGTGCAGGGAAAACCTCATCATGTGAAGGGAAACCAGTTACAATATCAATCAATGCTGCAGTTACTGTGATGCTTTGCTGATGTAGATGTGTTCGTATTTTAGAGCTTTTCCCATCTGACTCCATCTGAACTGAGCTAAAACAGTGTGTGTGTCAAGATCTAACCCTTTAGTCACAGTTTACAGTATGAAACCTTTATCTACCAGCTTTACAGAAAAAAATCATACCTATGCTTTGCGCAACTGTGTGTAACTGTAATGGTTGATGCTACTACAAGAATGTAGTACTTTATTCTTTCAAAAAGTATATAGGTTTACAAAAAGATTATTACTTGTGAGGTCAAATTCTTTACTGAGTTGTGTATAAAATATTGAACTTTCAACCCAAATTGGTCAGTGGATCATTCAGCGTCAAATAAACAAGTGTTTGACATCACAACAAAATTAATTTACTTTCATCACAATACACACGCTACAAAAAAAAGGGGGCACATCATAGAGGTAGATGACATGTATGGGTTATTTAGATTGATGCATAAATAAGGTAAGTTAAGGTAAGGTAATTTTATTTATATAGGACATTTTCAGCAACAAGGCAATTCAAAGTGCTACATACATAACCCATACAGATTAAAACAATTGATGTTACACAAAACATGATTCGCCTAGACCAATCATTACAACCCATGTTTGCCTTCAGCCAAGCTAGATAAAATTAGTTTAGTGTGATAAAAGCTGCATGAAACAAACAAGGTTATTTTCACAATATTTATGATAGGAAATTAGTTTTGATAGGACAAAATGATTACAAAAAAGCACTCAATCTACAGCCAGAAGACAAAAAGAACAATATTTGTTGCATTACTTGTGTCATCCTTTGTGGAAGTGCTTTGCATATATTGCATGGAAAAAACTAGAAAAACTAGAAAAAAAAATCACAAAAAATAACATTTTTATTGCCTTTATATGTTAAAACGTTTCTTTATTCTAATGCGAAGCCACAGGTTAAAGGTCTAAAGCCCTCTAAAAACTCTTAGACCTACCAACATACTTGACTAGATAAAAAACATGACAGCATGACCTGACTCTATTCTTGTCCACAGCTAGAAACTGATAAAGGTGTATTCCATTTTTTCCCCCCACACCTTTAAAAAGTAGAGGGAACCAGGACACAGAGAAGTAATGTACATCACAGTTATACTTACCATTGACGCAGAACTCATACGGTGCACAGAGCTCATCTTCAAACAGGCAACCTTAAGGGCAGTGAAACAGAGAGAAGAGCCAATTAAAACACATGTCAAAATGTCTCAAGAATGTCAAATTGTTTGTTAAGAAGAAGCCATAAAATTAGTTAAAGCGGTATACTGACTTGGACCGAAAGCCTCGATGCTAATGGTTCAGTCATCAATTAGTGTGACTTGTCCTATCCTGACTCTGACACTAACACCAGAACTCCATTGGCAACGTTTCACTATATGAATGTTGTATGAATATTAATGAACTTTAACGCTCAGACGGAGAACCGATGTTCCAGACTAATAAAAGAACAGATGGCGGCAGCATTATGAGAAGCTCTTGCCTGCATTCATATCTCTCTCTGGGGAGAGGCAGCAAATAAAAGAGGGCTCATTGTTCTGCTTGCTGATCAGCAAAAGGTGATCTTGCACATTTAAAAATTTTTAAGAACCAAAGGGCACCTGCTGAATGTGGATACGTATTTCAGTTTAGCCGTCATGTGATTGAAGGTCTCTTTAAGAATTTTGCATGAAGTCGTGTTTCAACCACACTCTTCAATGGATTGAACCGTAGGCCCACACACGTAGTAAGTGTGTTTTACCTTGGTACCCATTAGTAAAAACAAAAAACAAAACAAAAACAAAAAAGTCCAGCTAATTGCTTTCTGAAGTAACCTGATTATTGCCAATATTGGTGGCAGCATCATGCCAGGATTGGGGTGGAGGATCAACCTCCAGCTAACATCCTTTCTTAAGCGGAAACTTTTTACCCTGCTAACTTGATTTTTAATCCTGGTGAATGCATCAGAAAAGGGTATAACCCCAGAAAACTACCTTAATTCCTAGATAAGGTGCGTGTAGTAGAAGCAAATCTTTAGACTTGGTCCAGTCAAAGTCTAGTCCTGAATCCTAGAGAAAACCCAACTCTAAATGAGTTTCTAAAAGGACAGACACACATCAGAGTTCGTGGAGTTTGCAGTTTGGCAACGAAGATGAGAAATACAAACAACTGAGCCAAGCCTCGGCTGCCCTCGGCTGCCTCTCAGCTAGTCTTTTATCTTTGTTATTTCCCTCCTGTGCTCATCAGGCTGAGTGACAGAATTGGATGCACACTCTTGGTCCGATGGCCTCGATGGACGGCAATGAGAAGCTCATGACCGTGAGCGAAGAACAGGCTGAGAAGGAGGAGACGTCTCTGTCAGACTTCTTTAATAATGAGAAGAGACCGGTGCAGCAGGCCCGTTAATCGATTGACACGGAAAGGACAGATAATGAGGACAGGTGTGGACGAGAGAGAAAGCTACCGAAGTTTGTTCAAGTTTCCCCACTTACGGATTTGGCATCAGCATCATTAATCTGTTCTGTTAAATTTTTTCTGGCCACACATGTCTGGGAATACAATTACACAGATGCTGAAAAGCTATTTTACTTAGGCGCAGAGGGTGCTTTTCATGAAATTGTTCCTTTCAGAGCTAATGGCCTTGATATGTCAGCAAAATGGCTCTTTAATGATGCGGAGGGAGGCATCATTGCTGTGCTGCAGGGTCACTAAGCTCTCTGTAACGAAAAGCAGAATGTCCTGAACTCAGAAGAAGCTACTGAAGGGAAATATTATTTTGTTCCATACACCGTGTATTCGTCATACTAATGGACAGACAGAAAGCAGTACTTTGCAATGAGAAGACCAGAACAAGTGTGATGAACGTTAGAATTTCTAAATGAAAAATAAGGAACTTAGTCAAGTAAATGCTATTAGAATAAAATAAAGGACTAGATTTACCCTTTTGTGAATTATGTACACATAAACATCTTTGCAGTTCAAAACAGTTTAAAAAATATTTTATCACCTAATGTTTGAATTTAAACCCAGAATGGTTCATGTGTCTGTGTAAATTTCAATGTTGTCACCGAAAGGGCAGCTCATGTCTATTCCAAAGCCTTTGATCAAATTTGGCATGTTTAAAAGAGAAAATTGCATATTTACTTGAGCATATTGAAATCAGGGAGTGTCAGGAGACGAGTTGGTGTTTCTTCAAGGTTTCCCCATTAAACACAAATTGGAAATGTGCTTGGACATATGCTCTGTATGCCCCGTTTCAAAATAAAAGTCACACAACTCTGTGGTGAGACCACAAACACAAGACCCAAGTTGTGTGAAAACCTCATTTAGTGTTGAAGGACTCACACTGTCCCTCTTGACCGGGCATCTCTGTGTTCTGCAATTAGTGTCAGCCAGTTCAACTTTACCTCCTCATCATTTCCCTGCATAATTCAACGGCTTCTCAGGGAGGAGTTGTCAGCTCTCAATATTAATTACGACTTTAAACTAATGACGCACCCAGCCAGGCACTGTCATTCAGATATAATGTGTGTGTTTTTGTGTGTGTTTGTGTGAAAGGCAGGGACACGGCATTGAAAATGGGACATTCACCCTCCGCGACATGTCAGTGCAGGGATGATTAAAATGCGCTTTTTAATTAAAATGCAATCAATGGATGCTGCCGATTACCTGAGGCTGGGAAAAAATGTTTGTTGGAAGAAAAAACGAGAATATAAATCTTAATGAGACATCCTGGCAAAGCCAAGCCGGATCGTCTAATTTAATTCTACAACAAGTTTACAAGATAATTTAACAAATATGATGTTTCTTTTAAAAAACAATATATTTTTTATATCTGGTCACCATTATGATAATTAAATAGCTCATCAATAAATTAAGATGAATGAAGGGATTTGAGTGGAAGTAGTTAGTGCACAGTTACCAAAAAAAGATAACTTTGAATTATGTCAGTGTTTTTAACATTTTCCATCTGTGACAGCCTTTTCTTTTAGTGCCATGGTTTTTAGCTTTTTCATAATAAACACAACCTCAGTAAAACATCAGATTTTTAAAGCGCTACTGTTCTGCAACAACATAAAAGGATTTGGGCATTTCAAGTGTTTTCATAAAAAAAATTTAAAGAAATAAGGCATGTTCTTGTCGCTGAATGATCCAGCTTAATTATGAATTTCAATTTTACACAAACGAAAACATAACAATTTAAAAAATTTAAGTTTTATTGAGGTGGGAATGTTGGATGCTATATGCAACTAAAAGATATTGATACCTGCAATAAAGGGATAATGAGATAGCATAAGAAATCTAATTTGAAAATTACCACAAGTTATTCTCTAACAATGTGGAAAAAAGTACTCCAGTCAAAACAGATCATCACTGAACTTTAACACACTATGTGCCCAAAAAGCTTAGCATGTACGGTTAAATGTTTGTAATGCTAAATGTTGTCAGCTTAGTCAATGAGCACAACAGTAAGAAAACTGATATTTTTTCAACTTTACACAAGCAAAATAGTTAATTAAGGTGTTACGTTATTCCAAATCTAAGTTGACCTCTGAGGAGATTGATTTAGCTATAGTAACATGGTGATGGCAGTACAATGCTGTGGGGATGCTTTTGCCACAGAATGGCAGAAAAGTTGATTTGGGTTGATTGGTAGCTAAATAAAAAGGCATCTAAAGAGATTAGAGGTTCCAAGTGGAGGTTCACCTTCCAGCAGGACAATGACCCTAAACATAGAGTGCAATTGTTTAGGTCAAACGCTATTCTTATTAGTTAGTTATAATGTTAGAACGTTCTACGGTGTCAA
Organism: Alfaro cultratus; assembly: GCA_903066825.1. Classification (NCBI taxonomy): domain Eukaryota; kingdom Metazoa; phylum Chordata; class Actinopteri; order Cyprinodontiformes; family Poeciliidae; genus Alfaro; species Alfaro cultratus. Next base: position 59,315 of record CAEFZX010007673.1, on the reverse strand, counting down.
TTCATTCAACACTGTAGAATGACAATTTGATATTTGGCCATGGAAACAAGCAGCTTAGGTTGTTGTTGTTTTTTTTTTGTGGCTTTTTGTTTTACTCAAGTGGCAGCTCTTGTTGTGAGCTAGCGGCAGGTGTTCTAAATGTGTAGAAGCTTCCCCCTCCAGAAATAGACGCTATGTGACCTGATTCATAAACACAGCATGCAGGGAGAATCCACGAAGATCATGTCAACAGTTGAAGTGAGTTAGTGATCCAGTTTTTAGTTTTTTTTTTAGCAGAAGGTAGCTAAAATTTGGTACAATAAAAACAAAATGACAGCACTGTATAGTTTAACAAAACTGCTTACTTTGTGCTGTTTAAAATAAAAAACTTCCCAAAATGCACGTACAGCTTGGACCCTACGACCTGTATCTTGGTTTTATTACAACTATCTGCACCGGAGGGCGACACATACGTCTGCGTAGAGACACTCTCGGAAACTATTAACCTTCAGCTGAAATCTCCTTGTGTGTCAGGGGCAAAGAGCGTGGGTGTCCAGCCTAAGAGGTGTGAAAACAAAGAGGAGGGAAAAGCATTCTGAATGTCACCTTAAGAAAAAATCTCAATAAAAACAGTAAAAGTACATATTTCAAACCTTTTAATCCATCAGTTAAATTGTAGATTTGACAAATCTGGCTGTGATTGGCTGACCTTGCCTGGAACATTCAAAACGTCCCCAAGAGGTAAAACCTAATCCTGAATAAGAAGTCTGTGATAGTTTCCCTCACAGGTGGTTGGCCAGTGCTGGGCTACCATCTGCGATATCAGAGGGGGCCAAGGAAGGATACTGGGAGCCTGGCAGCGAGGACAGCCACTCCCAGAGCCTGCTGAAGCTAAGAGACATATTTCATCCACTCTCAGGGATCCTTTACAATAAATATAAGCTACCAGCAAGGACACCTGACTCATTCCTAATCAAACGCACACACTCACATGTGCTGCCTGCCAAAAAAGCCATTTTGGAACGCCGCAGTGGGTGACAACTGCAATAAAAGCACAAGGGAGCAGAGTAGGGAGAGCATGGCTGCAGCAGGGACAGCAGAGAACATCACCTGCAAGCAAATCGCCACACGCCTGACACCATGTCTACATCGAAACAGCTTGAGTCATTATGGCTTTCCCTTTCTAAAATTAAAGTAGCTGCAGTAGGCTCGGCATTACGTAAGTCAAATCAAGTCATCTTGCTTAAAAGGGAAATTATGCTCAGATGATGTTTTGTTTTAGGAAGAGTATTTTTATTCTAAAAATGAGCCAGAGTCTGCCAGAATCATAACCAGAAGGTTAGACTTGGAAGAAAACCAGAAATTGGATTTGAGCCTCTGTCAGTGGCATCTTAATTAAAAAAGAAACAGTAAAATAAATAATTTTGTTCTGTCTGCAAATGCAACCAAAGGACATTTTACATTTTTGAGGAAAACATTTTTCATTCTTTGAGAAAAATGTTTTGGAAATCATGGATGCTCAGTCAGTTACCCCATTTATAAGAAGCCGCTCTTTAGTGAAACCCTGACATTTTTTATGCGATCCAGCCGCTATGGAAACTGATCTTTGTTTCAAAAAGATCAGAGTCTTTTTGAGATCAGAAAAGATCAGTCTTTTTGAAACAAAGTCTCATCTCAGAACTTTTCGGGAACAGGCCCCACTGAGGTGTGCACTATTCCGTAGGTGTAAAAGCGGCGAAAGCGCAGAACACACAGCTGCAGGGTTTCTTCTACGCATGCACAGGCAAATAACAACAAAAACAATGGCGGATAGCATTATGCTGTGTTGTGCTACTTCACCTGTTCAGGTTAACGCAACTTCTGATAAGACAATGAAAGTGTTACATGCGCAGTTACTTCGTCAGAGGCGGGTTGCAGCTTTCTAAATGAGGCACTAAGTATCAAAAGCGCATGCGCGTTTTGACGATTTTTCTAAAATCACAGCGCCACATAGTGGTCTGACATGACAACTACAGCGGATTAAAGGTGTGTATAGGGAATATAATTTAATAAGGGTGAAGCGGAAATATAATTATTTTTATTAGCGCCAAATAAAAAAATGACAGCTAAGTAAAAATTAAAAATAAATTCTGTGTAATAGGGTCAATTAGTGAGTGGAATAAAGTGGGAAGCAGGGCAACATTTTGTCCTGAAAGTAGATGTATTAGTAAAATGAAGAAAGTAAGTTATATGAGTGAGGTTGACAAGCCCACAGAATCATGAGTGCAGAAAGCAAAGTCTGGGAGATCATGTTCTGGACGAAAACATGATTCCCTTCTGTAGTCTGAGTTCAAAAGAAATACAAATAATTCTTAATCAGAGTCAATATAAAGGAAAACTGGTTAAATTGTTTGCTCCGTTTTACTTAACTGGTTATTCAAATGAATTTTTTTTAAAGTTTTGACACAAGTCACAAATTTGTTTCCAGAGAGCAGAAGTTCTCCTGCAGCACAAAAATACAAATGAAAAGCCTCAGAGAGTAATTAGCCAATGCTTGAGGCTCAGAAATTGAGGTCGCTTTGACTAGAGAGAGGACCTGACACCACCTGAGACCACCTGACATCTGGAGGAGCGTAACCAAAAACAATTCTGTCCGAATTCCCACTCAAGCAGGTCACTCTCAGTCACTCAGTTGCCAGCTTGAGGCGACAGCTCCCGACGACTGCCATGAATTAAAGATGGCATCGCCGTGGCAACCGAGGACCCAGAAATAGGCTAGCTTGACCTTTTCCCCGACCTGCTCTGAGTGATTCAGACGTTTGATTTTCTTCCCCTCATCTGAGATGTGATTGAGTGTTGAAGTGCAGAAGCAGAGCAAGTCAAACACTTAAGCATCCTCCTTGTCACGCTCCAAGGAGCTCCGAGTGAATCAACCTGGCCAGGAGGGAAATATCAAGTTCTCCAGATCAGGGGAAAGGTTTACTGCCATTTGAACCCAAAATAAACAGCAGGTCATTCCAGCGTTGCAGTGATCCTGGGATCCAATTTTCTGCACATGTGAAACCAACCGACATGCAAATGCAGGAGAAGTGAAAAATGTCAAGGTTCTTTTTCAACATAGAGCTGGCGACTTAATAACACCAAATGTCACCAAGGGAAAAACATCTTTCTTTGCAAAAGAAGCTTCTGTTCCCATTTCAGCTGTATTACTGTAGATTATCATTACATGTTGCTTTAGAGTTTCTGAATTAGCATCGCAACTAGTGCTGCTAGTATTTTCATCCTGATGTCCCAACCCAAAGCAGGACAAAGCACTTGGTCAATCGAACAAATTAAATCCATGTCAATGAACCTTAGTCAAATCTAGCAGAAAAGCACCTGATGAAAACAGAAATCCATCCAATCTTCAGACCATTTTTCTCTGGGCCATTCTAGCACACGAGCTTTGATCTTTAGCAATTCACTGTAGCTCCGGCTGTATGCTTATGGTTGCTGTACTGCTTGAAGGTGAACTACAATCCAATGCAGTTACAACATAATGTGAAAAAGTTTTAGGGGTAGTAATACTTTTGTAAAGTGCTGCAAATTGGAATGGATCTTAGGAGAATATAGAAGGAACACGACTAATATAAAACAAGAAACAGAGAACAGGAAAATAAATTACTCGCCAAGAGAAAAGTACCTTTTCTCTGCACTGATAAATTGTGTAAAGTAATTATCAACATCTCCAGGAGACAAAACAGGCCTGATTACTGTTTTTATCACAGCTGAAACATTATTGATTACTTTACACTAAGCTTGAAGATCTTTCTGAATCTTCACAAAAGCGTCACTGTCCTCTACATCAATCAACACACAAATGACTTTCAGGCTGATTCGTTCACTAACAGCATTCAATCTCAAACTAAAAATGGATGCAAAAATGTGCAAGAGAACTTTTACATGGTCTAATCAAAAGCTAGACATGGGAATACTATGTGGTCTGTGTCACCAAAAAGTGAAGCTCAGGAGAAGATGGGTTCGTGCATCACGGTCACTCACTGGGATTCTCTCTCTGAGCGATAAAAACTCCTTGGTGAACACTAAAATAGTCAACTGCCAAATTACCAAAATAGAAATTCATAGATCTCAGCTTAAGTAGCCACCATCTACTACTGGGGTGTTGGTGGCACTGCTGTATAGGGAACATATCCACTGACAGGAAGGTGTTTTTATTCCAATATTCCTTCTCCTATCTGCTGTGTTCCTTGGTCTGAATGATGCTGTTTGTTCCCTAATATCCTTGAATAAACCTCTGAGGCTTTCATCAAACAGTATATTACTGAGATTAATCTATGTAGGTGAGTTCAAGTAAGGTTGCAGCAATTGGTTGTACCAAACTTTACTTAGAGTTATCAAAGTAGTGGTGGATTAATACATATGTAAATCACATTTTAGATTTTATATTTGTACATCATTTTAAAAACTATGGCTATTTATATGACAGTCCACAAAGTCGACTACTTTGTGTTTGCCTGCCAGCTAAAATCCCAGTAAAAATACACTGAAGTTTGTAGTCATAACACGTCAATATGCCGAAGGGTATTACTACTGCATAAAGATGTGTTTGGTCTGCAGCAGTGCGTGAGTGCATATCATAGTTATAGCTGCATAAAAGTGAGGACTCAATGTCTCCAGGAGAGAGATTGAAGGCAACAAGAAAATCAATATTCTTCTTGCTTATCAATACTAATTGCTGTAGTTTATCAACTTACATTTGAACAACTCTTTTTACCATTCTCCTTCTCAAGTTATATTTTTCCTCTTTGACTCAGATTATTGGCAAATTATATCTGAAAACCAAAGCAGAGATGAGTCTAAAAAAATATATACTCTCTTAACATGTCTACTTGACACAGCATGAGCCACCTCTGTCTCTCTTAAGAGTTTCTAATGTTTGACAAAGAGACATGAGAAAACAACTTTCCTCTCAATGTGCTACTGCTTATTATCATATCAGCTGTCACTGATTCCGAAAACATAAATACACTGCCTAGTGCCTGTTATTTTCTTGATCAGAAAATCAGTACTTACACCTTCAAGTGTGATACTTAATCCAACAAAAACAAAGTACATTAGAATAGCCGATTGGGGTACTATTTGTGTTTCTCTAAGCCATCCTAAAGTAGTCCAAGCTTAAATCTTATTTAGGCTTTTTTTCATTTACTCAGATTTAGTATTTCCAGAAGATGCAATCACATGCAGGGTTCATTCTCGCATCATATTTATTCAATATTTCTATGGTTCCCCAAGCTCAGATAATGAAGTACTTTCTAACCAAATGAAGTCTAACTACACAACTTTATATTTCTGTGGAAGAACATGATCACAATCTATTACAGTCACTAAGTCAGTGTGTACATAATATTAATGAGTCAATATGTTAGTATTTCGCCTAGCTTCATGGGGAAATTAGAGCTTTTGCTCTCCAAAACACAAGGTTTGAGTCCAGAATTCCAGTTATTTTAGCAGTTCATCTCCTCTGTGATGCTTAAACCTTACTATAGTTTTTATCTAAGTAAATGTTTTGTTTTTTTTGTTTTTTTTGTTTTTTTTACGCTGTAAGCTGTTTACTATTAAGACTAAGCATATATAATGCCCAACAGCAGGTGATACCAGAAAATCCTAATGTTGATCAATGGCTCTCACACTGACTGCAGCAGCTGTGGAGCTCATTTATTTTGGCAAATGGGTTTTGAAAATAACACACGGGAAGCTCATTTAACCATCCTGCACACAAAGAGAGGATGTTCTGTGAAATAAAGCTCCAACCAAAAGGTTATTATTGAGCCGACGCTGTTAGAGAATTCCAGAGCAGTTTCGCTTTCAAAGTGTCAATAAAGTGCTAAACTGTGCTTCACTTTGAGCCTCTAACAGATCTGACAGGATGACTCAGAAATCCCAAGGCAGGTAAGAATTGCCCCACAACCTTTATTGAGAGCATGAGAGAGGGGTTGTATTAGTTTTGCAGTACTATTAGCTCCTCTCTTTGGATCTATGTTTTCACTTCCATCAGAGCTGTGAAAAATGAGGTTTCATTACCTGGAAACGTGAGTAAAAGTTTTACAAGGTGCCATGTAAAACCTACATGGCACCTTTTGAAACATGAAATAACAAAGTGTCTTACAAAACAAGATTCAAAAACTACATGAGAAAAATTACTACATTCAGTTATTTATTAACTAAAGTAATTTAAAAAAAAAAAAAAAAAAGATCATAGCTTCATACATGGCACTACCTGAAGACCTTGGTTAGAAAACCATAGGAACCTCAAAAAGTTGTTTTGCTTAACCAGATTATTAACTATGATTACAATCATCAAGTCTAAACATTGCAATATCATTAACTGGCAAAGCATGAGCAAACGGGGAATTGAACCAGCCAAATCAGGAAGGGATCAAGCAGGGAAACATCTAAAACATGCAGGGCAGTGTGTCTTGTGGACCAATGTTGGGAAACGCTGAATCCACTGAGAGGCCAATGGTAACTGGAAGAACTGCAGCAATCTACAGCTAAAATGGGACATTAGTCATAAATACCACAAAACTGGTCTTTACACAAGAGGAACAGTTGTCAATGTTGAAATAAGCCATAGTAGCTCAAAACTACAGTTTGCCATTTTGTGGAGACATGAGCTCCACAAAATGACATTTTAGAAGTATGGATTTTAGAAGAAAGGTAAACATTCAAACACTATAAATCTGTGGATACAGGGTGGAGAGACTGTCAATCTTCCATTTCTTGGCAACACCCAAGAATAACCTGTGTAACCTGGCCTGGGATGTAAACACAGCAGGGACTATTTCCTGAGAATCTTCAGGAAGATCCTCTCTCAAAAACTCTTGGTGACCTTCAATTGATGCTCTGTTGAAAGCATCATCTGCTATTGCCTCTGTGTGTGGTTCTCCAGCTGCACTGCAGTACACAGAAAGACTCTCCACAGAACCACAAAATTTGCCCTGCAGTCCATCGACTGCTCTCTGCTTCTCTTGTAGAAGTCCACAGGTCGCGCTGACTTAAGAAAGCCAGGAACATTTTAGAAGACTCCTCACACCTTGGACACAGCAGATAGGTGTACCAAAGTGAGAACAAATAGACTGAAGAACCGTTTATACCCAGTAGCTATCAGGTCATTAAATGTCAGCTAGCATTATATCTAAGGCACCAAATTTAGTTAAAACCCTTGTATTTTAATGCATGTTTTTTAATGCATGTTTTTTATAATGTCAATAAAGATTCTTATTATTCTTATTAGATCAGATCAATGCATTTGTGTGTGTTAAAATGGCTCAAAGAAAGTATCTGTGTGACAGTTTCATGGCTGTCATGACATGCAAACTGCTCAACTTCAACAGAGCTGATATTTCACAGCAACATGTCCTGGATGACATCAACAGTGGTTGGGAAGCACTGCTAATCTACCTTATTTGCTTTTGCTGCTCCTCTTTAAATTTCTGTCTGGCTGTACAGTTAAAAAGTTGAGCAGAGATGTTGGAGTTGGGGATATGATTCTTGTCTATCAGGGTGGATGAAGGAAATTGTCTGAACTTCCTCTTTCTCTCTCTGCTCGTTACATCCATGAAGCCTCCATTTTAAGTCTTCTGGGTTTTGGAGTTGTAGTTCAGGTATTATTTGAGCTTTTGAAATGCTAATCAGCTTCTCCCAGTGGTAAAAACAATAAATTGTTGCTATAGTTATGCATTACAGTAACTGTACGGAAGTAAGAAAGTAAGAGCAGAAATCTTTCCAGATGGACAACATACAAAACCAGAAGAAACAATTGTCCAAACATGCAACACCTCAACCAAAAAAATATAAACAAAAGTTTACAAAATGAGCAAATCAGAACAAATTAACAGAGAAATTCCAAAATACTGCCACCATGAGAGCTGCAACTGTAGCGTTTAAAAGTGGCCTTTAGTGCTGTTCCAAATATCGATCCTTTATTCTGATCCAAACCCACCTGACGTATAATCGTCGTATCATCTGATTAAATCAAAGATTTTGCACATCCTAGCAGGGATGCCAATAAACATTGAGACTATAATTACGTTTGGCGTATCTTGCTCCGTAGATCCTGCTACACATCTCCATTTTGTTTGTTTCCCTCACAAACACTACAGTTGAGGTTACACCTGTTTTAGATGTGAATTCTCCTGCTTTTACTTTGCATGATGGAACAAAATTTTGCAAATCCAGTAAGGCGAGGCCCACTTGACCAAGATGGTAGACAAGTATGAACCTTTACATCACAGCATATTTCATCCGCCTGTGATGAGTTAGCACCTTTATAAGAATTTGATGTCACCACTCAGTTCTGAGATCTATCACCTGAAGGAGGCCTGTGGCAAAACAGAGCCTATGAATCAACTCTAACTTGAATGCGTGCATTTGAAGATGGTTGTTGATAGCCACGCGCAATGAAAAGCTCCAACAGCAGAAACTCAGAATATTATATATATATATATATTTTTTTTATTTTTATTTTTTTTTTCCCCCAAGGTTTTTGTGGGCACCAGTGACCCCCACTCGAAAGTAGGCCGACAGGAAAAAGGGCAAGGAGAGAGGAGGGGGAAGACATGCGGCAAGCGTCGCAGGGTCCGGGAATCAAACCTGTGACAGCCGCAGCGAGGACCAAGGCCTCCAAGCGTGGGCCGTGCCAAACCCCTACGCCACCACAGCACGCCCCAGAATATTATATTTTTATGTACTTACCGGAGATAACACTTGTACTTCATCTTAAATTGAGAGTATAAGAGAGCTGTTTCTGTAAACAGGGTTTTGAAATCCTTAAAAGCCTGTAGTTATCATCTTAATCAACACACAGCAGTGAAAGCCTCAGTCTTGGCAATAAATGCTCTGCTCACCATTTATGCACAACGGGCTACTTCCATAAGACTTACATGTTTCATTTTGCCAAATCCATGACACATGTCTTAATGGATCTATACTTTCATGTTCCACGACCTAATGATTCAAAGCGTGACCTCACAGCTGGAGAACGACTGTCTTTTTGAAAAGAAATCTGTTGGGATTGTCCGTAGCTGTTATTGGGATTCCGAGCACTGCCGTACCCCTTGCAAACAGAATGGAGATGCTGCACGGAATCTTAACGACATTCCTGATGAGCAAATCTGAAAGGCAAAGCAGTGGAGTGTTGCGGCACACCAAAATCAATTTCTGCACATTTTCCATTGGGTAAACACTGCTCAGGTGACAACACAGTCATTATTCAAAGGAGGCTTTTTAATAACTTTCTCAGAATAAGTTTCCGTCACCACTCAAACGTAGGTTGTATTAGTCATTGTCAAGCATTTTTCCTTTTTCTTTTATAACAGCATGCTGTGATCTAAATAATTATGTTTCGTATGAGTAATAGTGCTGTAATTAGAAAATACCTTAGTTTTCGATTAATTCACAAGTCTGGTTTTGAATGGCACTTACAGGCGTCAGACTGGAGAATGGCTGGTGAGTCATCTGGACAGGAAGTTAACACTTTAACCCTTTTATGGTCTCGTTTCATTGAGCGAACGCCGAAAAGAAACGGCTCTGACGTCATCTGGCTCAAGGTGAACAAACAGTGCATTATCTCAGGCATTTCAAACCATCGCACTCCAATGTGGATATTATACATGTTAACGATTTATAGATGAAGTAAATTGCAAATTTATCAACTGGCTGGTAAAATTGACCTTTGCAAAAGTATCGACACCCCCTGAACAAACTTGTTTTATCTGGATTTTATGTGACAGAATAACACAAAATAAATGTTGAAATTTGACATGCAATAAAGACTACACATTGTGTTTTACTTTTGCTAATAAACATATATCATCAATACTTTATTGAGAAAGTCGCAAGTTTTGGGGAGAATTTCTCTACCAGTTTGGTTACATTAAGACATTTATTGCTCATAATTAATTAATTAGTTAGTTAATTAATTAATTTATTTATTTTTGCAAAACAGCTCAAATTTAGTCTGTTAGGATGGACAGAAATTGTGAACAGCAATTTTAAAGCCTTGCCATGGATTTTCTACTGGACTTAGATCTGGACTTTGACTAGACCGTTCTGTAACACTTTATTTGACGGGTTGTGAATAAGACTGACATGACACCGTCATAAACATGACATAACAGCTGTCATGAACATGAGTAAGTCTTCATGAATATTTATGACTGTTGTCAAAGTGTCATTCAGTAAATCATGACACTTTTAAGACAAAGTTGACATTATTCAAAATGTCTTTGTTGCTACTTGTTTCACTTTACTTGAGGTAAGAGATAATATTAATGACACTGTAATAGAACTTAATGATATCTTCATAACTGGTGCTACTTGTTCCACTTGATGTACGAGGAATTATTAATGACTCTGTTATTGAATCATTTGACAGTGTAATAAAGCTTAATGAAATCTTTATTGTTGGTCCTACTTGTTCCGCTTTATTTCAGGTAGGGATAAATATTAACTACTGTTTTGTTAAAGCTTTTGACAATGTAAAAACACTTAATGACATTATTGTGACTAGTATTATGACATATGATGATTCTAGGTTAATGTCAAGTTGTCAACAAAGACATTTTTGTCTCGGTTAACGTCAAGTTGTCACAACAGACATTTTGAATAATGTCAACTTTGTATTAAAAGTGTTATGATTTACCGAATGACACTTTATGACAACAGTCATAAATATTCATGAAGATTTACTCATGTCCATGAGAGGTGTTATGTCATGCTTATAACAGTGTCACGACAGTCTTATTCACAGCCCGTCAAATAAAGTGTTACCGACCGTTCTAACCCACAAGTGTGTTTTCATGTAGGTCATTTCATTGTAGATGTGACTATAAGGTTAGGGTCACCGTACTGCTGGAAAGTGAATCTTCAACTCTGACCTGAAGCTTCCCTGTATCTGCTTAAGAAAAGTATCCCCACAGCATGATGCTGCCACCACCATGTTTCATGGGGATGAGGTGGTTCAGCTGAGCTCCATTTCCTCAGAGGCTGGAACTTCGATCTGAGCATAACATCACACATCAAATCAGAAAAACAGTGGGATTTGCTAAATGTTTTACTCAGTAACCAGAGTAAGTGCAATTAGCATTTAACATTATTAAGTGTTAGAGTTTTGAGCCACACATAGCATATTGAATACAGGCTGAACATTTCTGTGTTATTCTCATCTAACCTGAGCACCTTCCTCCATATGTTTCCGTATTCCTGACTCGTCTTCCTATTACTTTTTTTCTAATAGCGCCTCTCTTAAAATTATTAAAGATTATCGTTTTAGCCACCTCAAGTATAAAAACAAATTCCTGTGCCCTCCAGGTGTTTGGGTCTTCAGATAAAAGCCTGTATGCTGAAAAAACAACTGATAATAGATTTTCCAACAGTATCTGAACGTCTCTGCAGGTCGTCCAGATAGAGCAGGGCCAGACTACCATGCTGCAGACTTTAGATGCATTCCTGCTCCAACACACCTGAATTAACATTTCATTACCAGGTCTATGCAGAAATGAATGACCTTCTGAAAGTTGCAGGACAGTAGTTCTTGAGTAACTCCCCTACTCTGGAGTTACCATTAATCTCTTGGCTGCTTGGCTGATTAATTTTACCCTTTGCCTAGTGAACGACCATGACTTGATAGATTTCAGGTTTCATCCCTTTTTCCATTGTCAGATGATAGGTTTTGCTCTTCTTTTCAAGTCTCTCCCCAATTTGTCTGCTTTCTCGGTCTTCATTTGAAGCGTCCACAGAACAGCTGGGTTTATGCTGAGATTAGCTTAAACACAGGCATACTCTGTTTATAAATTAGACATATAAGAGGTATTTGAATATTTGCATTTTTGAAACATTAAGCTGCAGACTAAAACTCCTAATGTGGTTTTCATTTGCTCTCAGACATTCTGGACTCCCACGCACCACACACCCTTTCTGTCTCTCTCCCACACAGACTGCATAAATATGTATCCGTAGAACTATTTATACCATCACATACTAATCACACCAGCTTACTTTGAATCAGAGCTCTACATGCTGTAAATCGCAGGGGGCCTTATTTAATGAAGGAAAAAAAAAGAAAAAAATTAGTATTTCCAGCTTTCCGCGACACTCGCAATCAAGAGCTTAGTGTTTCAGAACTGCAGTGTGAAAATTCTTTTTCAATAACTCACATGGGGAATAAGCATGGGATCATTACCAAATATACTTATCCTCACAAACATCATGGAAAAAAATAAAACATAAAAGCAGTATGAGATTAGACGGAAGACAGAAGAAGAGGATTGAATGCTGATTTAAATAAAAGGGGGAAATGACACTCTCCTGCCCTAAATATACTGAGTATGATGCAGTTTGTTCGGCGTCTGTATGAATCATCGCAGATCTCGGTTGCCGACCGGAAACCTATATTTGCCTCCTGTTCATGATCCAGTTTGTGCTGTCATGTGTTCTGGCAGCACAGAATGAAGAAGTAGGTGTGATAAAAAGTGGGAAAAACTGGGGAAATTCAGTTATCACAACAGATTTTCTACTATACACTGCAATATATATATATATATATGAAAAATATATATATGAAAAAAAAAATATATATATATATATATATATATATATATACCGGTAAACAGCTCAGACATAAACTGTTTACTTATGTCTGAGGCCTTCCGTAAAGAACACATAAGGGTAATAGAAGAATATTTAGAATATTCAACCTTTTTTTTTGGGAAGAAAGGAAGAATGTAAGGAAAAAAGGAGAGAAGGAAGAAAGGAACAAATGAAGAATATACTAAACGAATAACAAAAGAAGGAGTGGCAGGATGGACTGAGGGACAGGAAGGAATGAAGCCAAATGGCACAAATAAAAGAGGTAAGATGAAAGAAATGGACGAAAGGAAGGAAAGGGGGACACAGAGAAGGAGAGAAATTCACAGAAGAGGACTTAAGAAATTGAATGTAGTTTGGACACAAAGATGGCAAGATTGAAGAAGGCAAGAAAAAAAGAGATGCAAAACAAGCCCAGAAGTAAGATAGGAAAGAGGGAGGAAGGAAAGACATTGGGTAGAAAGAGGGAAAGAAAGAAAGACACAAATACTACAAAGAATAAATTACTTACAGGAAGAAGGTAAAAAGAAAATATTAATATTTTCCTTGGTCCAATTTTCATTTCCTGTCCTGAAGACCCCTAAAATCAAATTCCAAACTTTTCCCGACTGCTCATGGATCTTGTATGTGCTTCCTGGTGCTGCATTTAATGAAGCTCTGTTTTTTGTATTCTCACTGCTCTCAGACTGAAAAATCACCAGCAAAAATGTTTGTGAGAACCAGAAACAAAGCTTGCATAACAATTATGTAATGTAAAGTAAGTTTGGAGTATCTGGCTCGATGTAAATGAGTATGCATGTTTTCACAAATGTTTTCTGTATGATTTAGAATTTTTAAAGTTTTTAAAATCAGATTTGCATTTATCATGTATGCTATACAGATCCGGGGAGCTTATAAGAAGATCCTCCCTGTTTGTTCCTCAAATGAGAGAAAAAACACAGTGTGAGGCATGAATTTCAGCTCTGGCCTGAAAACCTGAGGCCAGCACAGACCATCCATGTTTTTAAAAACAAGTGTAAAACTTTTCACTCTTTTGCTAATAATTTATATTTCACTTAACCTGATTTTCAGTTTAACTGTATCTGTAGTTTTATCACATTTTTAGAATAGAATAGAATTCAACTTTATTGTCATTGCACTGTCACAAGTACAAAGCAACGAATTTAGCTTCAGATAGTTTTTAAATAACATTTATTGTACTTACTAATTTTGTTTTACAGATGATAGTAGATGTTTAGCAATTGTTTGACAATTTGTATTTTTTTTAAATTATCTTTTGCATATTTCTTATATTATTCATGACATTAATTTTAGCACATTTTCAGGATTTTTCAGCAGTTGCTACAAGTGCATCTGAACAAATCAGAACAACGTCTAAAAAGGTCATTTACGAGATTACGTAACTTTTCCAAATGGTGGATCTTCGACTTCATCCAACCTCCTCCATCAGTGTGCAAACTCTGCGGGATAATAGCGTTTGCACGCTGAGATTTCCCCTGAAGTTTTGAAGAGACTAAATGTTTTGTTTGCTTGTTTTTTTTTGCTTATGCATCTGGAGAATTAGCTCCACAGTCTGACGACGGAACAAAGCAGAGACGATCCCACTCGGGCAAAAGTGTAATTTGAGAACGACCGTGGAATAATATTTAAAAAAATAAATAAATAAACAAAAAGCGGATTCTTACCGAATTTCCTTTCAGAGGCGGCAGGTGAGGAGCAGAGGCAGACGACCAGCGCAGCGACGAGGACGGGACACCGTGAAGAATCCATACCGCTCCTGCCTTCAGCACTAATCCATTCCGCACACCTTCGCTAAAACTGCATGTTTTCAGCCTCGGCTTCAGGTCGGCTGCACAGGACAGGAGATTAAAAGCGATGGGAGAAGGAACAGCAGAGAGAGGCGGAACGATTCGCTCAGGCACAACCGAAGCCAGGCGTTGTTTCAGCACCACGAACAGCGACCAGCTTTGACTGAGGAGCCCCTCCTTGGGTCCTGACGTCAAGCAGCACACATGGCGAGAGCAGAGGAGACTGACGGCAGGAGGAACTATAAATGAAACGCTGAAACGGCGTGAAGGCATATAGGGATTTGATTCTGTTGCAAAGTAGTCAAAACACATTGATTTGTGATACATATATAAGTAAGAAATATTCACTCGCCTGCCTTCACACACGTTATTGTGTCATCGCAAAAGGCTTTGGCGGGAGTTTTGACCATTATTCCGGAAGTGCATTTCTAAGGTCAGACACTGATGTTGGAAGAGAAAAAGGTCAATTTGCATTCTCTTCTGTAAAGCCTCAGATAATGTGTTATATTAGGACCAAACTCATACATGACCCCATGAGTCAACACCAATTGACTGTGAAATATTTAGTGGAGATACTATTTCATGATTGGATCTAAATTTACTGATTTGGAGAGATGACTTATACCTGTGGTAATCTAGTATGTTTAGATCCTATTTACTAACATACAAAAAAAAATAAAAAATACAACCCTTCTGGGGGGGGTTCAATTTGATTTGAACATCCATTCAAAAGTTTTACTGAATTCCATTAGATGAAGATATTTTCTGATGCACTGCAAATATACCAATTTGCATATAAGGAATAAAAAAAAATAAAAATTTTGGATTTATAAGAATTATGCAGAAAAAAAACAAAATTCCATCTTTAGATGAATGTGGCAGAGAATTGCTGACTTTCTCACTCAATTATTACTACATTTAAGAAACTAGATTTTACACGCAGATGAAAGAAAATTAATCAGCCTTTATTTTTGTTCTTTCAAAACGCAAAAGCAACAAAAATAAACAGTAAACATTGTGAATTGAAAGAAAGGAAATTAATAATGGTAGTTATGAAGACTGCTGATATTTAAATGTCAATTTTCAAAAGGTGGAGCACAACCTAAGGAAACCCTGAACGGTTACAAATGTTTTTCTTATTGATTATACATTTACATTTGAGTTCATCCCACAATTAAGAAGTTTGTTTTATTTCAGATAAAAAATTGGGCTGACAACGCAACAGATATAAAGACAAATACAGACACATCAAAAATATGTTTTAAATATGAAGACACAAACGAGAGCTTTGAAAAGTGTACAAGAAAACAAGAAGTTAAAATCTGAAGAACATGACAAGATGTAATAAAACACGCCACACAAACTCATCATTTTTAATTTGTGAGAGATTAGAAATGCAGAAGAGCATTCAAGGTCTTCACTGAAGAGTCATACATAACCCTTTGGGGAAAAAACAAAGAAAAACTGTTAAGCTCCATAAACAGTCAAATATTCGCAATTACTTTTAAACCATTTTTCCAGTCCTTCACAGAAACCCTGATAGAAAATAAAAAAAAGAAAAACTCACCTCTGGGTTTCTCTGTTGTCCACAGAACAGCCTGCATGTTTATGAAGATGCTGCTGGACAGACAGAGCAGCTCTCTTTAAGCTGCCTTTGGAGTGTCCCGCTAATGAGCAACAAACCAGATTAATTTTCAATAAACATAAAACAGCAAATGTTAATGTGAACGTTTAAGGCATGAAAACTTACTGTCTTTAATGACCGCCAAGACGTGCAGAACTGCCGCCAGCTCAGAGAGACTGTCAAGGGCGTCCGACGCCAAAGATGACGAGACCTCTGCCAAAAATGACCTAAAGAAAGGATTTATAAAGAAAAAAAATCTGTAAACCTTTTTCAAATTTTACTAAATCAGCAGCATTCGGTGTGTATACCTTGTGATAGAGGGGGATTTGAGGATGACAGACAGCAGTAAGCTGGACAAAGGAGGCATTTCATCAACAGACTGCGGGATGACAACCTCTTCAGGATGGGTAAGCTTCAAATAAACAAACACAAACCATTTAATACATCTTTCACTAAGGTTAGTTTTCCATCAACTAAAGTTGACGAAAGCAGGTAACTTCCATCCTTTTGACTGGCTCTGTTCTGTGCCATTTTTTACCTTCTGAAGCAAATGCCTCTTCTCCACAATGATGGCCGCAAACACGGTGGAGTACACCCCGCTAAGAAGCGCTGCGTCCCACGTCTGTGCCACCTGGAGGAAGTCCGTCAGGCCAGGAACGGCTGACTGACACAGCTGAAATGGACCAGAGTTTCATGAAGTTAAAAACTGGAACTGAAGTCAGCAACTTATTACACATTGCTTGTCTTGCTACTTTATGCAAAAGTATTTATACCTGGTGACCCATTTTACTTTTTATAACGTTATAATGCCCAACTTAAATGGCTCTTATGTGACAATATGTTACAAGCTTTTTTTTTTAATACATATTAACATTCAAATACATCAAATATACA
This sequence comes from Alfaro cultratus, assembly GCA_903066825.1. NCBI lineage: Eukaryota > Metazoa > Chordata > Actinopteri > Cyprinodontiformes > Poeciliidae > Alfaro > Alfaro cultratus. The sequence continues at coordinate 42,386 of CAEFZX010007673.1, read as the reverse complement.
GTCAGACCTCTGTACTTTGATGCCTCTAAATAAAATCCAGGGAAACTAATTGTATTAAGTCCTTTAGCTAGAAAAAGAGACTAAGTGTGTGTAATTTAACTTCAGTATAAATCCCGCCGTTCTATGAAGACCTCAGAGGTTTGTTGGAGAACATCAGCGAACAAACGTGATCATGAAGACCATCAGAATAGTCTAGGAGGAAATTTAATGAAGAGTTAGGTTATGAAACGATAGCCAAAGCTTTGGACTTCTCAAAGTATGGTTTAATCAGTTATCTAAAATGAACTGACAGGCCAGGTAAAGTGAGGATTCATCTCTTTGGTCAGATGAGATCAAAAAATTTTTATTATTAACCTACATCCATAATGCAGTGTGTTGCAAAACACGGACACTTTTTATAACCCTGAAAACACTGGGAGGGAGTGTATCGGGATAAAATTCAGTCTCTAAATGGAGATCATGGTAAAAACCAACCCAAACTTATCAGATTTCGATTTATAAGAAATGGATAAATTTTCACACTACTTCATATTTTGTGTAAATACTTTCGGAATCCATTGAAACAGAATTATGTGAATGACAATTTAAAAAAACAACAACAAACAAAAAAAAAACACTCCTTACAAGTTGTCCCTCTTCTGGTTCTTTCTTCAGGCAACGTGCCAACAACTCTATGATCTTTTGGAAAATGTTGGCCACCACACCCAAAATGACCAAGTTGGACTCCTGATCTTGGTTGTTATCATCAGGCACAAAGCTGTTTGCCACCTCCTTTAGAATCGGCAGAACCGCTGGGATACAAGTGTAGCCTGCCTCTGAAAACACAAAACGCTGCCGTTACTTCCCTGTAAGATGTTCAAGAGTAGACGAGCTAGACCTCAGGGAAACGTCCTCCTTCTTGTCTGTTTTAGCAAACTGCAACATCTCCTTCACATATCATGATATTCTCACCTGAGAGGAGGATGAGTGAGCACAGGTGGAGGATTTGGCCTTTGAACGTCTCGTCCCCCAAACCAACGAGGAAAATGTCACGGCACACCTTCAGGAAACTCTGATCAAAAAACATCTGCAGTTACTCTAAAGATCTGACGAAACAGTGGGATTGATAGGAGAAATGGGAAAACAACCCGTTTCAGTAGTGCGAGCAGAAGGAGGGATGCATACAACAGTGTGTGTGGACTGGAGCAGAAAAATCAATGAGGATTCTAAATTTACTGAGCAGCGCTCCGAGTCCCAGATGGAGGAGGAACACAAGCTAAATGGAACCAAACATCCAGGATAACAAGGTAACAGCAGGCTTCCTTTTGATCTGGGTTATGAGCCGGAGTGGAAGTAAGAGAAAAAAAAAATCTAATTTGGAAGGAGGAGCTGAAGTCAGGGAATTCAACTCATTTTTATGTCCAAATTCCAGACTTTTCCAGACTTCTCAGCCTATTTTTGACCCAGTTTAAAAGTAGAAAAGATGGATGGACCAACGTTTGGATGGAGAACAGGATGGATGAATGAATTAAAGGAAAACAAATAAATTGACACAAATCAAAGAAGAAACTGAAAGACTTTCAAAATGATGGACAAACCGATCAAAACGAATGCCATATGGGTTTTGCACCCATAAATAAATCTAGAAACACGTTTTGTTCCACACTATTTTCCTTCTCATACTTTTCCATACTGCATATTAAGCCCCGCACAATGTCAGATTTGACTTCTAAAATGCTTTAGTGATCATATAAATAGACTCCAGATTCCAGCTTGACGCACATTCACGTCACATTTAGCTCCTCCAAAAGAAAATAGAAAATCTGTATCATGTTGGATGCAGGGAAAAAAACATCAGTTCTTCAAAATGTCAAATACCAGGAACGAAAAGGCACTACTTTAAAAATAACAGCTCTGTCTGTCTGAGAATACGAGATTATTTAGTCATCAATCATACAAATACAAATTCAGTTTTAAAATGAAAAAGGAAGAAGATCGCATTACTTCTTGGGTTAATTTTAATATGTGCCTAATGAGAATCATTCTCCATTCTATAATTATTAAGGTCATCCGAGGTTTAATAAAATAACTACAGAGCCCTAATGAAACCAAATCTCACATAGCAAATAAGCTGCAGTTCTGGAGCTGTGTTTCAAAAAGAGATAACAGTGAAGTTCACCTCGGTTATCTGTGTGGCGAGCTTCCGCGACTTCTCCGAGACCTCGCCGTCACCGCTCCTGGTGAGGAAGGGCAGGATCCTCTCTGCAACCCATGCCGCCACACACTCCATGGAGACCAGATAATCCCGACCTGCTGTCGACTGGCCGTCAGAGAAAACACTTCCTGTTTTTATTTTAGCTTCTCATCAAGCTGAAGACAGAAGGAGCAGTCTCATAGCCAGAAATAAATTGGCTTAAATAAATAAATAAATAAATAAATAAATAAAAATCTGTCATCTGGAGAGATGTCTGGAAGCTGTTCAGGGTAATAACTCAGGCGAGGAAATTATCTACGGTGTTGATGTTTAAAGACATAACAAGCACAACTTTCATCTTCATTTTGAATATTATGAATATTTTCAGGGAGCTGAAAACAAAATAATTTTTAAGGAAAAAAAAAGTATATATATACATATATATATATATATATATAAGAAGAATTGCAGGTGTGAAGAAGCATTCTGGAGCAATTTCTACATAACCATGGCTCCAGAAATCATCGTTTCAAACAAGTGTACATAAATGTGATTTACTTAGATGTGTCACCACTTTGCTGAGGCCTGGAAGACACAAACAGCCACAATCAGATGAAAGGAAACTGGATGGGATGTTGAGGAACAACCCAGACATCGAGCCTGCCTTAAACTGGAAACTGCTGGAAAACTAGAGAGGCCAAATTCCCCCAGGAGGAAAATGTTTGGCCATTTAGCAGATTGAAAACAATAATGAGAAGCATGTTTGCACTTGTCAGAGTGAAGCTTCCAAAACAAAGAAGAAAAACAATGTACTCAATGGCAAGCATGTTGGTGGCAGCATCATGGTGTGGAGCTTTATTTATGTTTATAATTGAACTTGTAAGCAAAATCTTGGCTTACACATAAACTGCTGTTTCCGTTCCAGAAGAACAAATTTTAACATTTTTTATTTATTCATGAAATCCATGAAACAGAGAAAGGTTTCTTCCACTTTGTTTCAGCAAACTATAACTACCTATAGAAAGGAGCATTCATTTCAACAAAACATATGAGCAGGCAGGTAACAGATGCTAATCAGGAGAGAGAGAGACTTACGTGATGTTGGAGATGAGCACCGAGGCGACCGTGGTAAACGAAGGCTTTCAGAGCAGTCTCCAGTTTGGGTCTTTTTGGGTCTTCTGTGGAGCATCTGAGGTGAGTGTAGAGAACCGACTGCCAAGACAATACAGAGAAACATGTTACTTGTAGAGGAAGGCTATAATGGATTCACTGTTATGTGTTTCAACCTTTCTGTTTTCTAAAATACCTTCCAGTTTCCTAAAAGCATGTGCAGCTCCTTCAGGGGCCCTTCACCCAGAGCTAGGACTTTCTCCCGTGTGGAAGTGTGGCTGAAAAGGTATTCCAGATAGGCCAGAGCCAGGTCTGGTTTGGCCTCCACTGTCTCCTGGATTCGCACCTTTCTGCTTTTAGTGACCTTGTCCTAGAGTTGGGAGCAGGCGACATTTTACACACTTCTTCTGGCAAAATTCAATTCTTTTAAATTGGTCTTCAAACTTTTTGTCTATACTTTTCCAGACAGCATAGAGAATGCAGCCTTGACCACTGACCCCTTGCTTGGGAACGGCCTCACCCAGCCAATCAGAGACCAGTTCAAGGACGTCGGCCGCCTGACCCCAGCTGCAGATACAGTCCAGCAGCTGGCTGAACTGAGCTGGAGCAGATCCTGACTCCATTCTCCTCAGTCTGGACACCACGCCATAGCTAGGACATTTCAATACAAGACAGTCAAGTTAGACTGTTTTACATCAAGATACAATCAAGTGCAATCAGCATTATAGCCCACCTAAATGTTGGAGCTGCAGCTGGAGGCATAAAAGAGGCCAGCTGGATTAGAGGTACAGTGCAGCGCTCATCCTAAAAAAAAACAGTAATAAAAAATCATTTACGCTGTTCTTTAGAGAAACGTTAAAATAATACTGGATTGAAGCTATTTTACCTCAAAAGCCTGGAAATACTTGGCCATAACATTTCCAAACTTGGCAACTGTGTACTTGTGCGCCTCTTTGTTTTGCATCAGAACCTTCTCAACACTTCTCCACAGGATGACCACGACTTCCAGCAACCTGGACACAATGGACAAATCCTGTCCCAATACCAGCGGTCCGCCCTGCTGAGAGCAACAAACACACATTTATTTACACAGAGTTTAGTGTTACTTTATATCTTGCTGGCGACAGGACATCAAGTTTAAATTGGTTCTGCATCGACTGCAAGAGTCTTCATAACCACTTTTTCACATTTTATCTCATTGCAGCCACAAACTTCAATGCATTTTAGTCCATTACTCATAATTACACAGTCTATGGGTTCTCCCTCCTGAGCCATAGACAGTTTATTACACCAAATTTAATTCAAGGATATCAGAATGAATGGGGATGAACGCTATGTAACATGTTCTTCTCACTTATGCATTTCTTATTAGTTCAATAGAGTCTATAAATGTTTCTGTCTTACTGCACTGTTCTCCTTGTTGTTGTCATTAATCTCCGTCACGTCACAGTCGACCTGGATGCAGTTGTTCAGAGTGCGACGAATAGCCAGAATCAGTTTTACTGGAATGTTAAAAAACAAACAAAAAAAAACAGCAACTAAATTATTCAGTAATCCAGTCCGTCATGTCATCTCATAAAAACAAACTTTTGTTCCTCACTGATGTTAGTGGAAGCTGTGTGTTTGTGAGCAAACTGGTAGAACTTCCTGGCAGCCATGGGGTTCATCTGGATGAGGGTGATGCACCTGCAGCACCACTCCTTCTCCGATTCGTTGACGGGGAAGAAGGACTTGAAGAGCAGGTTGACGATTCGCTTGGAGACAGAAAGCGAGTCGATGGCGAGGCGGGCCAGCAGGTGGTCCATGCTGCAGACATCCCAGAACTGGAAGGAGACAGAAAGAGGAGAGGGTGAGGAAAAAAGCCTCCACTTGTTTACTCAGTGGAGCTTGACTAAATTAGAAATTACTTTGTGATAGAAAATGTATTTCTGAAATAATAGTAATGCATTCACTACCATTACTTTCTTTCTTACAAAAGCCACAAAGGGAGTCAGTTTCTAAATCTGCATAAAAAAAGTCATAACTTTGGGATTTATCAATATTTATTTTAAAATATAAAAATAATCTAAGACATTTTTTTTATTTATGTAAGCAGCTTTTTGGGGGGTCTACCGTAAGGAGCCAGTAACACAAAAGAAATCTGAAGTTTTTAAAATGTTTTAAGTACTTTTTTTTAGCCAGCCTGAAGGTTAGTGATAATTTATGTTTTTTGTTTTTTTTTAAATCAGCTTTATTCTTCACTGATTGTTTTTGTAATACTACTTTTGACCACAAGAAACACTGAAGCAAATTATTGCTGACTAATTATTAGATTCAGCCACACATCAATGCAACTTTTGAGCACTTTTTGTTGACTCTTCCAGAACTGAAGATCAGAATGAAAATGCAACTAACACACCGCACCTTGGCAGCACGAACTGCTTTAACCTTGATGAGCAGGTCGAGGAACGATATGCGGACTTTCTCAGAGTTGTCGTGGAGACTGTACTTGACAGTGGGCAGCAGCTTTTCCAGCAGTGGATGGCTCTGTTGGTTGTCCAAGACAATATTCAGGCACTGCAAGAGAAAAAAAGGAAACATAAAAATCCATAAGCATAATAAAAAAAAATATATTTGAAGAAAATATCAGCCTTTCATGGTAACAAGTTTTACACAAAAAAAATTTTTTTTTGTTACAGTCATTAAAGATTGTAGTTGTTGACCTGTGCCTGGCTGATTGTGGGTAAGATGTCACTTTGACCTAATGTAAAGCGGGGAAAAAATAATAATTTTTCACTTTTCTATTTGTTTTTATTAGTTAAAGATATGAATTACAAACAAATCCCCCATTTTTTTCTGCTATACTGATACAAATTGGGTATATGTGCTTTTTGTCTAATATCTAAATGTTGGTAAATAAAGGTTTTTCACTGTTATGGGATATTTTGGGATATGTCAAATAAAATTGAGGTTGTAGATTCTTTTAATAAAACAAACAAAAAAAGATTAAAGTAAAAGAAAATCTAGTTAAGACATCAAATATCAGTCACATAAGCAAAGACCTTGATTTTCTAAGTTAGGCTTTTGAGCTCCTGAACTCCATGAATACCTGTATGTCTTTGAAAATAAAAAGTCCTCAAAATGTAATTTCCAGGATTTTTCTGTTATAGATTGACTTAAGATTAATCAAGGCCATGCATTCTACCTTAAAGACTGAGCAGCGGACATCAGGAGAGCTGCTGTCAGCGGCCAGCTCCATTACCAGCTTCTTCAGGAAGTCTGTGATGATCGTTGGAGGAAGGAGCTCCCAGCATTTTGCCAGGATCTTACAGACCCCCAGCGTGGCATTGCAGCGCACAGTGGGGTGAGGGTCATCTAGGAGCGCCTAAGGAGGACAGATATTTAGATTTGTGTGAAAATTTGCTCACCCCTTGAAGTGATTGTTTTCTGGTGAAGCAATAAAACGAGGCTGGAAATCTCAGCGTTCCCTCATTCTTCATATGTAGAACTCATACTTTTCTTTTTGCAACGCCAGTGTTCAAAGTTTTCTGGCATTTTCAATCATTCTTAAAAGAATAAAGAGTTCTGTTGTTTTCCTCAAGAAAATATTTCTGCATTTGTCAGGGTTCATATATGAAATTGGAAAAAAAAAATCATAAAAAGTAATGAAAAAAATGAAGGATGAAAGAACTGATTAGGGAGAATTTGACAGGGAATAAAAACTAAACTCCATCCTGATTTCTTAAAATAATCCCCACCATTGCCGAGTCCAGCTGCTTTTGAATGCTCATGTCCACATTTTTGTTGCTTAGATCCGGGTCATGGACTGGGAAGGCCTCGGTGAAAAGCAAAGTGGCGTTTGCTCGCACCTCAAAGTTAGAAACCTGAAGGCGTCAAACAGACGTTAACTCTAGAACAGCATGTAAGCACAGTATGAATGACCCCAGAAACTAATTGTGTGTGTTGCCTACATTGAGAGACTTCCAGAGAATCGGCTTGTAGAGGTTGTATAGCATCTTGTCTACACTGGGGCATCCTTTCCTCGAGTGAAAATAGCTCACAATCTACATGAAATAAGGAAAAAGGAACAGTCAGCATACGCTGAAAACAAAACAGGATACTACATTTTACCACAAGAAAACTTCAAACTTTTAACATTTCACTTGGATTTTATGTTGTAAACCTTCAAAAATAGGACATGATTGGGAAGTGGGAGGTAAAGGAAACATGTTTGCATTTTTTTAAAGCATAATTTGAAAAGCATCCCCACAGCAAGATGTCCCCCCTCCATGTTTCACAATGGGTATGTTATGTTTAGAGTGCAGTTTTACATTACAAGCATTGTTTTTGCAAAAGGCCTCACTAATTATCTGTCTTCTGAAGGCCAAGGGATTTTAGTATCATATTAGAGGGGTCTAAGCAGAAATCCACATAATTTTTCATATTTTTTGAACTTATTTATAAATCCTAATTCTACTGTTGTGATATTACAAAATGTGAACAAGTTGTAATGAGGCAGACCTGTCTAACTTTGCCGTGAACCGGTGATGTTCTTTGAAGCAAAATGGCATTCTGCATGAAATCCTGAATGCATGTACTCTCAATCGTCTCCAGGAAGTCGCCGCTAGCCTTCTTCCAGGCTCTGAAGTAGATCTCTGCAATATGAGTAGCTAGGTTCCTGAGAATAAAGCAAAAACAAATAATTAAACTCCTTGATATACTGTATACTGACTGGACTCACTGAGTAAAAAGAGCACATCTTACCTGTGATAAAACTCCAGCTGGTTTTTAATGGTGCTGTGAATAAGCCAGATAAAATCAAGGTTCCAGCTGAAAAGGAACACCAGGAATCGCTTTCCCTGCAACAGTAAACACACTGTCAGGCTGACAGCTCAAGGACAAAGTCGCAACTGCGATAACAACTGCCTCCACTCACATCATCGTTTCTAATGTGAGTAGGACGGTAAAAGCACTGAAGCAGCAAGTCGATTATCTGCTTGTTGTTTTCTGATGTGTACTCCAGACTCTTAAGAACATTGTGAAGACTCCACACTCTTTGGATCTCAGCAGCCTGACAAAGAGATCAGAGATGAGAATATTAGGTCTTCAGTCCTGAATTTTTCAGAGGTTATGCTTGCAGCTCTCTCTCCTCCTGCCTGTCAAAATGATCGTACTCTCAGCCAGAAAATGTCTCTCCTGTTTCTAAAAATACTGGACATCCTGGGAGAATACACTGACCGGTTTCTTTAAGATGAAGCTCTTCTGGAGGGAGATGAGGAAAGCAGTGCGCCCAAACTTTTCCCTCTCTAGTAGTCCCTTCTTCCACCATGTTTCAAAAAGCGTCTGTATGTGGAGCTGCAGCAGCGCCTCGGACACGGGGAGGGACACCAAAACATCTGATGGGGGAAAAAAAACACAAACAGCTACAATCACAGAGAGGCACAATAGGTGTATTTACAGAACATTTCCCATAATTTTCCCAGTTCTGATGTTACAGGTTCATTATGTCACAGCTTAATATTTCTGCTTTAAACATACATTTTAAAACATCAAAAACTGAAGATTGCAGAGACTATAATGAAGGATACATGGAAAGAAGGGAGGAAGAAAAACCCAAAGAAAGAAAGACACACAAAAACGAATAATAAAAGAAAAACAGAATAGAAGTGTGGAAAAACACATTTTTCATTTTCCATATGCATTTTTTCCTTTTTCATACTTAGCTAGACTTGGAAAAAGCTGAAATCCAATTCAAGACGATACATAAACTGCTAATTTCTGAAATGTTCTGGAATCTAAGAATCTGTGGTTTTATACGTAAAGATTCGGAGTGAATTAATGTCAGGCATTCCTGCAATGGCAAGAAAGGACACATGGATGGACTGATAGACCGACAGACACACAGACTAGAGCTGTACAATATTAGAAATTCTTGCAGAGATGGTAATATTATTGGTAAATATTGCAAAGAGACATCAGTTGTGAAGCCCATTTTATTCTATTCTCTCTTTCTCATCTGTGGTTCCATCTCTCTTGACCTTTAGCATATTGGACAATGTCATTAGTGTCCTGTTTGAGCATCTGCTGCCATCACTCTGACTGACTAAATATAATATTAAAATGTAAAATGTAAGTTCATGACACTTAGGATACATTAGTCAGTTATTATTGCACTCCAAACATACATTTGAGATATGAATATTGAACGTAATGATCTTGCGATGACAATATATTCATGAAATTTCCTGAAATCTACTTCTAAACCCATTCAGATTGTTTAGGAACAGTCTAAACAGAGGGTGAAAGCGCTTTGAGTGATGGGTGTCAGTAGAAATGTACTATGTAAGATTCTGTACATCTATCCATTTTCTAACACCCTTGTCCCTAGTGGGCTCGGGAAGGCTGCTGGTGCCTATCTCCAGCGAACGTTTGGGTACACCCTGGACAGGTCGCCAGTCTGTTGCAGGGCAACACAGAGACAGACAGGACAAACAACCATGCATGCACACACTCACACCTAGGGAGAATTTAGAGAGACCAATTAACCTAACAGTCATGTTTTTAGTCATGTTTTTGGACTGTGGGAGGAAGCCAGAGTACCCGGAGAGAACCCACACATGCGCAGGGAGAACATGCAGAAAGACCCTGGGCCGGGAATTGAACCCAGGACCTTCTTGCAACAGTGGCAACAGTGCTACCAACTGCGGCACTGTGCAGCCCAGTACAATTACCATTAAATCTGTCAAATCACAGAACCACATAATTCTCACCATGAAGTCTGTGGGCGATATCTAAAAGTGCGCTGTACGTGTCTCCATCCTGTAAAACCTTTAGAGACACAGCAGCCACCAGGGTCACACCGTCCACCACCGCCATGACATGCTTCTGAATAAAAGAAGTTTTTATAGGATCATCAAGAGAAGAAATCATGTAACATAGATTTCAAAACCACCAGAAAACAAGACATTGAAGGTATTTTGAGTAACACTTGATTAATGTCATCCAGCTGAACAGGAAGTGACTGATAAACTCACAGGATCCAGAGCCGACTCCTGCTGCATCGCATCCTCCTCCCAGCAACCTGGAGGTAAATCCATCAAAATATTCTGGAGGAGCGAGTCCAGCTGACTCCAGAGAGCCTCCCTCTGTTCTCTGGGCATCTCCTGCACCACCTCTTCAACATCGAAGGGCTCAGTTTTGTCCATCTGCTCAGAAAAAAAGAAAGAAAATTCAGGGTTTTACATTTCCTGAAACAAACCCAGGATGCAGGCTGGGTCACCATGTTTTTATCATTTGCATGTCATTAACTTTGGCTGCAGTTTTGTTAAAGATTTGTCTGCATCTCTGGCACTGAAACTGGATGAAATCAGAGGTAAATATATCCAAACCTGAAGGGTAAGCATTAGCCTTTGTTATTTTCATTCAATAATTAAATATTAATTATACCTATGCAATGTAAAAAGTCTTTAACTGGACTGGGTTATGCCTTTTTTACAGACCTGTGGAATGACAGTAACATTGTTTAACATAACTATTTACATTTAAACCAGTTGCAGTTACGTTTGCACCCAAGTATTATTAGAAACATTATTTTCATGATGACTCAAATAATGTTTTTATGCAATACTTGCATGTTTTCAAAGACTCTCGCATTCAAAAAGCATTTTTGACATACTCAAGTCCCTACATTTTTCTCTAAAAGAAACCCTTTTTATTCATGTTGTCAACTTATACTCATCACAATCAAAATGCATTACTAAAGACTTGTGATGTTATCTACATGTTTCAGATCTTTCACAGTTTTGACACACCTAAATAAAATGATGGCAACATTTTGGGGAAGTAATCCAAGCATTTGGATCAATTCTACTGGAGAAGGGACACGCCTATAACATTTAGAGTACATAAAAACATGTTGAAAACCGTATATCAAAACCCTTGAGGGTGACAGGCTTGTGTCAAGACAATGCATAACCCGAAAATTAAGATACTGATGTTTACGTCTATAGTTCACCAGGAATAAAATACAGAAAACAGAGTTTGCCACTTACATGAAGCTGAATAAAGCGAAGAAAGTCCTCCACCTTTTCCTTGGAGGTAGCTTCTAAAAAAGCCTCTCGCTTGGACATTATTCCGGGTTATCCAAGCGATATGAAGTGACCTGAATATTTGAAAGAAGTGAGAACATCGATTTCTTTATAAGCAGGCAGAGTAATTGCCGAACCAAAACAACTATGACCGACTGTTAGTCGACCACATTTACCACTACGTTTGATAAATTTAACTCCTCTCTGGTTACCAGATAGTTCCGAACTAACATTTAAATGAATAATCAATCTGACGTAAAGTTAGCTCAGTTGTTTGTTACCTTTTTGTTTATGTTATTATAATCTGGAACCGGGAAGAAAATGACAGCCGACAATAATAGCATTTAACCCGCGCAAATTTGGATAGACTGTTTCCGTCCTGACGTCAAGCGTTTGTTTTTGACGTAGGAGTTGTTACATTTCTCAACCACTTGAGGGCGACAAACTACCACACAAATATTTTCTCCACAGCAACTCAACTTTGAGCGATACTTTTCTACATAGATGCTTTAAAATAAAATAAAAATATTAACGTCTGTAAAACCAATAAGGAGGTCTGACTTTAACATATAGATATAAGAACCTAATTGTTTTCAGAAAGACCAAATCCCAGAAGATGAATCTGATATTGGAGTTGTAAAAATGAAATTTCCTCATAACACAGAAACACCTAAAGGTTTATCCATCACAAGGCATTATAACAATTTGGCAGAATTTGATAAAATGTTGAAGATCTTGAAAAATCAAAATCTTGTCTTCAAAGTTTCAAAACATTTAGATCTGTGACTCTTGCTTTTAAACATTTTTATTGGATTGTTGTTAAAAAGGTTTTCAGCAGGACAGTCATTTAAAACATGGCAAAATCAACACAGAAATTGTTCACTGGAGGCAAAATGAACCTTCTTTCCCAGCTCGCTCAGATTGTAATCCTATATAAAACCTGCAAGGTGAGCTGAAGAAAAAAGAGCATCAAATCCGGGAATCTGATCTAAAGAGATTGCACAAACACAATCAAACAGTCATGTTTCTAATACAAGTAATATAGTATATATTACAATGATAAAAAAAACAAACAGACTTTTCCAAAAGAACATATTTATTTATTCAAAGCCACTAGGCATCAGGTAATTTGAAAATGTTAATATTTTGGAAGAAAAAAAAAAAAACTCACATCGCAGGTTTTTAAGGCACAAGATAGATCAGAAGAAATGGGTTGAAAAGTTGCAACAAACAGTTAAAATTGCAAGGCAAAACATTTACAAGCACATAGCCAAAGATGCATCATCTCAACATGTTGCAGCAACCTGATCAGAAAAAATTATCTTCCTTTGTTTACATGACTCACATTTGGTTTGAAACTCTTCAAACTCTTATTCAAGTATCCTCTTTTATACACCTATGTAGTTTGCAGCACTTGTTCATAGCCCTAAATGCCACTTTCTTCAGCATCTCAGATAAAATTCAAAATCACAAATATTGCACAAATCTCCAAAAATAAATACAATTTGCATACATGCATCACATGTATTTTTTTTAACAGGCATAAAGAACAATAGGACATAAACAGTCAATGACACTGCATGACAAAAATTAAAACAAAAATAAAATAAATAACAAAAAAGGTGTGCTACTTATGAGGCCAATGTATGGGATTGTATCTGTTCCTTTGGTTCATTGTCACAAGCAACAAAACAGATTTTGTCTCATTTTTGCATAAATGTCACAGAAATGTCTAGGAATTTGGACATATTTCTACAAAACTTCCATTAAGGAAACATAATTCCATGAAAAAGTTTGCAAATTATTATTTTTATTATATAAATATGCACAATCTTGATATTTACATAAAACTCAGCAAACAAAAACAAGACAGTTTGCATTTTTTACTACTTTATAGTATAGTATGTCTTTAGCCATTTTTCTCAAAAAAAGAAAATCTCTTAAATGCCCAAATTCTTTTAAATTTCATGAAAAATAGTAGTCTGAAATAGTCTGAAAAACAAAATAACTGTTTTTGAGTACAGAGAGGTTTCACTGAGTGATGAGGGATTCTTGACTTCTTCTCAATTCTTGAGATGATGAACCATCTTCCGTTAAATTATACCTGCAGAACAAAATATTAAAAGAGCTAAAATAAGATTCTCTTTAAATCAGTGAATAAGAGTAAAGAATAAAAATTCAGATTAAAAGGTTTGATTACCACTGAGTGAATCCTTTTGATATATCGTCTCCACTTAAATCTACCAGCACCTGCAAATTTAGACAAGAAATTTAATGTATTTATAATATAACAAAAACATGTAGATACAGAAATAAACATTGAATGAGTAAATCAATACATGAATTAATTAATAACATTTGATCTGTCTTTTGAGATAATGTTTTTCCATGATATTTCTACACTTCTGTTATTTCGTCTTACAGAAATAACTTGCCTTAAAGATGTTTAATCAGATATTGCTGCTGTTTTGTCATCTTTTTAAATGTAGATTTTGTTCTTATTTCAGTTTTTTTTCTCAAATATATTGAGATTAAATTATGTGTTTTTTATTTATTGTTCTTCTGATACTGGTCGATTTGGTGTTTGTTTTTGTTGTAGTCCCAATTTTGTGCATTGTTTGCACAAAATAATAGGTCTGGGTGTTCACTACATTTGGGTAAAAAAGAAAAAAAAAGAAAGAAATATATGTTTTTCTTAATCTGAAAATGTCTTTACTTATTAATATTATCACAAATGTAATAAAAAAAAAACGGGTTCAAGGAGAAGAGACCAAGGACAACAATCGCAATATTTAATATACAAACATATTACACAAAGAAATGAGTTCTTTGAACGCCTTGCATGACTAAATTGACTTTCTTTCGTAATTTAATCGGTTCTTCAAAACAAAAGTATTATTTTAATATTTCCAGATGTCAAAGTTTTTTCGTCATTTATGGACTAGTAGCGTCCCAGCTTTATCCTGGGTTATGCTGTTACAATTTTAGTTTTGTTTTTGTTAAGTTTGGACAAAAAGAAAGACTTCAAAATAATTTAATCTATATTAACTCTTAAGATAATTTTAATTTAAAATTATTCTGACACTTAAAAGATGCTAAAAAAGCAACCAAGGAAAATTGTGTTTGTCTTCATTTTGTGTATTTCTATAATCCAACATATGTGATGCTTAGAAAACCTTTGGAGACATAGACATGGTGTTTTACTGTTTTTATGTACAGTTTTTATGTTTACTGTACATAAAAACACCTGTCAGTGTACTGTTACCTTTCCCAAAAGGCCTTTGTGTTTGGACAGGATGCTCCTTCCATTCTTTACCGCTACATCCAGAGTTCTCCTGTGCAGTTCCACCGTGGAAACATTGAACTCAAACCTACAGACACAAGTTAATACATTTAATATCAACATTATAAAGTCTCAAATCAAAATCTGTAGATCATTTAGCCACATCTAAAGTCCACCTGAAAAGCGAACCTGTAATCTAAACTGGTAGATTACAGTTTAGATTACTGTACACTAAATTTGACATTGTTTGAAGAAGGTCGTAAAATAAAAGTCCATATTTTTCTATAAATATGAATGGTACAAGCAATGAGGAAGAAGTGATGATATCAGATTTACTTCATCTGAAACTTTAACTTCTAAAACAACTTCAAATATATCAATACTGCACTGAGGGCATCAATTTTCTGTGGTGACACATGGATTTTCTGCAAAAACATATTATTGCTACTAAGTTTTCACCAGTAAGATCTCATTCTCCTGTATCTGTTTGGCTCATGGTTTCCCTTGTGGTGCATCACTTCAGACATAAAGCTGTATCCGGACCAGAATTATGAAAATGATGCATGTAAGTAAAATAAACTAAAGGTCTGGGTGTGGAAAATATAGGTGGGTAGTTGTTTTAATTAGATTTAATATCTGTGTGGTAGAAAACTTGATAGGAGAGTGCTGAACCTACGTTTGATCATAAACTGGGTTAAGAGTCTTCTTCATCGTGCTCGTCTTCCGCCTTCCCGACCGGCTCTTGTCAGGCAGCAAGTACAGCCGTATGAAGGGATCTGAGCCGTCTTTGGTGAAGGCTATCAGGTTTCTGTGGAAACGTTGAACAAAACTGTGTCATGCTCATGCTGCTTGGCTTTGGGGCTTCATTTATTCATAACGTAATCTGAATAATAAGTTATTTATAACTTAAGCCATGCTTAGCTACAAGGACAGGTTTAAAACTCACTGGCAAGAGTGCACCACCACAACAAGTTTGTTCCTCTGGGAGCTGTGGCGAACAGTGAGCTGGATCTTACCCAGCGGGTACTGGCTGGAGGCCGAGCCACTATAAACACACCATAGTCAGTCAGGATCACTTTCAGACATTAAATATCTATCCATATTTAATGTGTCCATAAAATATGGATAGATGGGTCACATAACATGTAGGGTTAGGGAAATCCATTGTTCCTTGCATCTTACTTCTGCAGCTGATGAAGTCTTTGCTGAAGCTCCAGGCTGGCGATGGGCAGAGAGATGTCCGACGCCAGGCTGGGGGTGGACTCCTTGTGAGGCAGGTACTTCTGGGAACTAGACATACTGGTGCTCAGGTTGGGTGTGCTGCGGCGAGGGCTGGCTGAGTATGGCTCGCCGTCGGGGTCCTGGAGGGTGAGAGTGGAGGCGCGTACTGGCTTTGAAGGCGCGGCAGAAAGCAGCTGGGACTCTGAAGCGGACTGACTCAATGAGGGAGCCGGGGCTGTCTGGGGAACACTGGACTTCCTGACCTGGACCGCAGAGGGCAGGTCTGAAGAGAACTGCTTCTCCAGTGAAAGTATCTGAGGAGACAGGAAATCAATAGCAGACTTAAAGAACCGTAAAAGATTTAGTGCTATTTCAATAGAGTAAGTAAAAGTTTGAGGAAACCATAATCAGAGAAAAGTACTGTGTTTCGGTCTAAAATGAGGTAGTTTAAAACTAAAATCTGTACTTACAATAACAACTTTATTATTGATTACTTCTACACTACTTGGGCTTCAATTGAAAAAGTCTAATTTAAAGTACATCCGTTAATGTGGATAAATTTTTTTGATTAGTGGTGGCTCAGAACAAGTTAATGAACTTAAGTTTCAGCCAAATGAAGGACAATTCAATTTAATGCCCAGTGATTCAAGGCGGCAGTAACCGACTACTAACTGAAATACCTGTATCAGTAATGGATATGAAAAACTATTTACTTCCTGACAGATTTTCTTCTGTTTTTGCTTTTTGTTATCACTCTTTAAATGTTTAGACTGTCAAACACGATTCTAATATCAACTGAAAATTCAGCTTTTGAGTTAGGATTTTATTTAGTTAGAAAATGTCAAAGCATTATCTTTGACAGTGGTTCCCAAAGTATGGGGCGCGCCCCCTGCGGGGCGCATTGCCATTGCAGGCGGTGTGGGGGGGCGAGGGAAGCAGGATGGATGAAAAAAAAAAAAAAATTACACAAAAGTGTTTCACTGTAAAGATGGTTTGTAGTGTCTTTTGTTGCAACCTGAAGTGTGAAATAAACTTCAGTGCAGTTTGAAAACAAAATATGCATATAGGTTTATGTCTGGTTGAACGATATGTGTGCCCAGTTGATTTGTTTTTTCTTTTATGGGGGGGATTTTATTGTAATCCATAGAGGGGTCCAAAAAATCTTTGGGAACCACTGATCTTTGATAACTTAGCATAAAAAACTTATCTTACAATTAAGTGTTGTTGGGGTAACAACAATGGGTCTTTTACATCACTGTGAAGACATTTTTATCCAATTTTCTTTGCATAAAAGTTTTAATTTACTAAAGGACACTTTTCAACCACTAATGCTTTAGATCATATCACAACACCTAGAGGACATTCACACCTTCCTTGTGTTTTGTTATTCCATTTAAGCTATCTGCACTAACCCATTAATCCTAGGTTATGGTGTGAAACAGAGAGAAAGACATTCTCAATCAGGATTTTTTGGTAGAGAAGAACCTGCACTATAAAAATGTTCCACTGTTGTCAAAAGTCTTGAGAATCCCTACGATATTTTTGGCAAAAGAGGACATTTGAATTCTTTGAAACACTTCTTTGGATGCCATTTTTGCCCAGATTCTTATTGTTGAGTCATGAGAGCTAACATTAACCAAAGTAAGAGAAGCTGCAGTGCTTTATGGGTATTTTTGTGACCTCTTGTATGAATCATTGATACACTGGCAAATGTTCTTGAAATTCTTTGGAATAGGGCTTGATGTGTAGTCTTTTGAGATCTCTTAGTCTACTTCCTAGTGTCAGACAAGTTCTACTTACAAATTTGTTACTACAAATGATTCTGTCATGTTGTAAGCTATGGAGAACCCAAATGCATAGGATAGACAGGTGAAAAGCGTTATTTTTAATGAACTGAACAGACATAAAACCAGCTTGAGGAGTATATATACTGGGGTCTTCATTATTGGATGCAACAGAGGTGAGTAAATGTAAATGAGCAGATAGAAAACAGGTGCAAAAGAGCAGGGCACTGAGAAACTGAGGTAAAAGTAACACTAGTAATCAGGAACACAGAAATAAAATCAAACATCAGAGGGAGCAATATAAAGGAAAAAAATTCAACTAAACTCAAAGTCCAACATATTGAGAAAGATTTATTACTTTATGTCAGGAAGGAATTGCTTTGGCACAAAGGAATTGATCAAGAAAGCTTAATGAAGGAAATAATTAAAATACACTTTTTTACCTACTCAGCTAGTCCTTGCCTGTAGCTAAAATGTGTGATGGCCTTTAACATTTATGTATAATAAAAATCTGTAAGGGGTGATGTACTTTTTTCTACCACACGCTAAACACTGCATGGAAGTTAGAGTGTGGTACATCACCAGACCTGCATTTATGACAATGATGAGGCAAAGTGTACTAGAACACTCACACAAATATAAATATAAGTAAATGCCACCGCAAACAGCTGCACTGATTTTTATGAAGGCAAAAAAGATCATTCATGACAAGGCCTAAAATAGTTGTGTATTAATCCGGTGTCTGAACATTTTTGATGAAACAAAGAAGAGGGAGGTGACAGGTTAGAAAGAAACTAGCTGAGAGCAGAAAGTTATTTAGATAAAACATTTTGCATCATCAATACAAATAATCTCACTGATTGGCTTTTTCTGAACATCTGTTGTGGGTTACATCAACTGTAAATGTCTCAGGCACACAAACAGAACCTATGTACAGTCTGTTCTTACTCTTAAAGCCATCTTTAGTTTGATGGTGGAGCTGGGTCCAGAGTTCTTCAGAGGAAAGCACTGAGCCAGCGTCATGTCCTCCTCCGACAGCAGGTCACTCAAAGGCACCCGTAAGATGCCCAGTGTGCATTTATGCTTATCATCCTTTATCTGCAAATCAAAAAAAAAACTTATAACCTTCATTTCATGAAGTATATTTTCTCTAATATTTTTTTTGGTGTGGCTTTACCTCCACTTCAAGCTCCTGCCTTGTCGGATTGTGAACGAGGAAAGAGAAGGAATCCTCCCACAGAGGCTCCCTGGTCTTGTAACGGACCTTGATGGAGAAACATAAGGTGCATGTCAATGAACTGGAATATCAAAAAATATATTTTTTTTTAGTAACTGAATTCTAAAAATGAAACTCATATAGATTCAGTATACACACTGATTTATTTAAATAGTTGATTTCTATTTAAGATTATGTCATACAACTTCATGCAAACCCAAAATGTATCTTCTTAGAAAATTAGAATATTACAAAAGATCAACAACAAACTTGAGAGCCAACATAGACACATTCCTGTGGTTAGGTCCTTCCTGAAAAAAAGGCCTGGACATAAAGGATATTGAAACATTATACCAGTGAACTCTGTTCTATGTGTACCTTTTTCCTTCCATTCAACTTTCTCTTTATATGTTGTGAAATAGCACTCTGTGAGCAGGCTTCTTTTGCAATGCCTATTTGTGGCAGTGGCTGTTTAAAAATAATCAACTCAGCACTCTTCTCCATCTGTAAGACAAATTTGCAGTCTTTTGAGATTAACAGAATAATCTAACCAAGCATATTAGCAGAAAGTTGAGTGAAAGGAAAACCTGTGGCAAAAAATGCTAATCATCAGCACTGATATCTGGTCTTATGTAATAACATTTTTAGGGAAATTGAATATGTAACTATTGAGTTGTTTTTAAGTTCATGAGCTATACTTCATTAATAGAGCTACTGAAATGAATTAACATTTTGACAATACTCCAAACACATTAAAAACTGCAAGCAACAGATTATGTTATCTTGAGGTTTCTTTGAAATACCAAACATCACAAATATATTAATGTCATTACTGTAACACCTTTAACTGTGTCATAATATGAAGCTTTTTCTCTTATTCAACCAGCCCTTTAAGCGTTTAATGCCTTAATTATTCTTGCTCAGGTAGCTTATAAACTTTAATTCGGGAAAGATTTTAATTCAATTATTGAGGAGCTGTGAGTGTTTCAGCTCTTGAATTCTTCTGGCTGACATTCATATTGAATAAATTATGTATAACTAAATATAGCACGCTGCGGGAAAGGTGACAAATGTTCTTCTTCCTCTAAGCCAAACAAGTAACATTTGCCAGAGTGAGTTGCCAATAAATCAGTCATCAGTTCAAATGTAGATGTGAGACTGAAAGTAAACAAAGAACTGAAAAAAAAAAAAGATGGAGAAATTCAAGGAAGTATTTCCAATACTCACCTTACTCTCAAGGGTTTTGTGCCCAACTGTGAAGTGGACATAAGGGCTGGGTTCACTGCTGTTCTTCTTGGCCGACTATTAGACAATCAGAGAAAGAGAGAGGTGTTAGGCAACCACCAACAGTGTGAAACACAATTCAGTGATGGACAGCACAATCACACTACATGTTAGAGGACACGATCAGCACAACACACACCACGGAGAGGAGGAAAGATTATTAGACTGGTAAGGCTGCAGGCAGACAGGATACCAAGAGGCTGCAGGGTTTTGTCTTGTCTACAGGTTAAATTTAGTATGATGAGTTTAAATAGCTGGGAATTAATCAGTATCCCTCACGGAAGGATCGTGCCCCTATTATTAAAGACCCAGATGATTTGAAAAGACAGAAAAGGTCTTCCATTTCTCACCAGCATATGATTAGGCCTCTTGTTGCATGCTCATTAGCACAACCATTTACTATGCAGGGTTATACAAAATATACAAAAGAAAAACAGCAGACCTAATGCAAGATCTGTTACTGTTCTTTCTCTAACAGACAAAAGATTAAATATCTCAAGTTGTTTCCCACCATTAAAGTGTGACTTATTTTCCTGCCTAAATTAGTTAAGACTTTGTTTATTAATATAGAAAAAACAAACAATATAACAACCTAAAGTGGGGCTGCAGTTATGTACAGATGTCTGTGTCTGGACATAGACATCTTTGAAGAGTGGTATCTCTTAATTTATAGGATTTGGCACATCTTTAGCAGGGAAGCCAATAATTATGGAAGGCACAGTGTGCACAGTTCCAGTCAGAGGCATTATCAAGGGCATGAACTTCATTTGAACAGTGAGCATGTACTGATTTATTTGAATCATTGTGTTTGCAGGACATAGGGCTGTACAACAAACGTACAAATTAAAATGCAAGAAAATGCAAACAAACGATTAATAGTATATTTAAATTGTTCATTTTGAGTATCTTTTATTTCTCTGGATCTTTTTTGGAAGGCTTCAAAGCAGTGAACATTTCACCCCAACAGGGTTTTTATGTATTTGCATCAAATGGTCTAGCAAACCAGGTTTCTGCTGTTCTTAGATCAAGAGATGCACAAAATCATTCAAATGGCCACCAGGCTGCATGTTAAACACCCCGGATTAGGTACTTTCACCCAGGTTTAGAGCTGAAAATTAACTCTTATTCCTCTCGTCAACATAGAACAGTATTAGTCCATATTTGACCCAGGGTCAGTCCTCCATATGTTATATGTTTTCTTGTTTTTTCTTAATTTCAAAATGAGTTTCAGAGTATTTGTAACACAAAGTAGTCAGCCATAGTTTTATTGGAAGATCTGAACAATCATTCTTAAGGCTGACAAACTCTGGAGAAATGTTAATGTCAAGCCAGAAAGGCTGCTTTACCTACTGAACTACCACCAATGAAAGGTCAAGGGAGTGCCACTGTATGAGGAACAACTGAATGCTGGAAATTTCTAAGAAACAGTGAAACACTAACTGGAAATGTGCAACATCTGATTTCTAAGTAAGGGAAATACATAATGTTTTGTTACAGTCTAGCTGCTTCTGGAAAACGCAGAGCATGACAATCATAGCTATGTGAGCAGGTCAACAGGGCTGTTTCTAAATCCAACTACAGCTGTCAAACTTGTATTTCTATTTACTTGCCCTGTCAGAATTTAGGTGGAACATATTCCAAAGAAAACTGGAATCACTACATTGGAAAACTACAAAAATCCAACCAACAGGCATGACAATCTTGTCCTGGATCCTGAACCACAAATTTCAACATTATCATGTTCCTGATTAGCAAACATGCACGTATGTTGCTCTGAAGCTGGCTGGTTCTGCAGGGGTTTTTTGAAAAAATGAAAGATGAAAGTCATAGTTCAAGTCAATGGCAAAGCAGAGTACCCAGACAAGCAGAGAAGTAATAATCACATTAGTGAGTTTTTGTGTCATATAAACCATCTGCATGCAAGCTGGGGGTTAGGAAATGAAAACCCTTATTTACCATTCATGTCATTGTCATGCACAGTTTCACTTTGACACCTGGATAATCATCACAATCACTCAACAGAGGGCAACACAGCTGTGGCCCAGCATTTCAGTGTAGGGGTGTGATCTTGACATGCAGACCTTTCCTCCCACATTACCTTCAGGGCCTTAAAGACCGAGACTTGCTTCAACCCGTCATGGGTGATATCTGACAGGTTGCTCTTTAAGCCACAAGGAGATTTGAGGGAGAAAAATCACACCCGTGGTTAGTTGGAATGAGTCAGCATGGTCATGAGGAACAAAAAGACCCCCCAGAATTACAGGTGAATCTGAATAAATTAGAATATCAATGCATTGCATATATGTATTACAAACAGAATGATCTATTTCAAGTGTATCTTTGTCTTATTTTGATGATTATGGTTTACAACTAATGAAAACTTTGAAAATTACAAAAAAAATAAATAAATGCATTAGATCAATAAGAAAAGGATTTTTAAAATACAAATAATTGTCATCATCCATGATGGATAAGCATCAAAAGAGCAGTACTCAACACCCTAGCTATTCACAAAGTTGCATCCAAGGACTTGTTCCTTCCACTCAATTTTCCATGGAAAGCTTAGTGGAGTCTTCACTGGAGATAGCCACCCGTCCTGACCCCACTTGGGACAAGGGTGTTAGAAGATGGACGGATGGATGGAAACTTAGTGGAAGAAAAAACTCCAGCCTGGAAACAACTATGAAACAATAGTTTGGTGGAGTTTGGAGGATGTTAATCCACAGACATTGATATTACAGTATAAACCGATCAATGCTAAATAAACTTGACTTTTTCTAGAGTGTTGTATCCAAGCATATTAACGGAAAGTTGAATGGAAGAAAAATGTCTTCAAAGGACTCTGAAGCAAAGACCACTCAAGAGTTTGGGGGATAATTACAAAGCCTGACTACTGGGGAAGACAGATTGTCCAGCTGACCATCATCTATACTCTCCGTCCGCGTTTGGCTCAGATAGAAAAGCTGCCGACTCAGGCTGGAGTCAGTGCTTTGAAATCCACCAAGTAAACATAACCAGAACTACACCTGCATAGTACATGAGTATACTTTTCAGTTGCATTAGAAATCATTTTCATTATTCCTATCTACTGCTCTAAGTATGTGAGAAATAATTTCCATTAGATGTAAGCCATAATCATTCAAATTAACAGAAACAAGCACTTTAGAAAAAACCCCACTGTGTGCACTCAATGCATGTAAAATACAAGATTTTCTCATTGAATTGAGTAAATGAAAATTAACTTTTTGAAAATAATCTGATTAATTGAGATGCGTCTTTGTGTCAAGATAGCACATATGTATGCATAATACAATTTAACAATAAAGAGCAGGATGTATGGGGCTGGTCTTTATGACAATGCTAGGATCTGACAATAACATCGTAATAAAAGCATTACCCACAGAAAAGACCAGGTGGAACTAATTTAAGACCCTGTATGACTACATCACACGCTGCAGGCTTTCTGTACCTCAGCATGAATCTCCACATGTGCACTGACAGATCATTAGAAACTCTGCCAGCAGTGTTAGTGCTGAAGCTATCTCACTCCACCCTTGAACTGAGCACTATGTGGCACAATAATGCCATACTGCAACAAAGAAGCAACTAGGGGCTGTTTGGATGGCTGGATCCTGTGGTTTCAAAAAGTCTTTTTCATGTTAATGATTATTGGATTTTTTTACACAAAAAAGCATGCAGCTAACACATGCTATAAAAGAAAACTTTGAAAGAACTCGTTATGGCACAATCCATGTCATCACACGGTGCTAATGCTAAGGTTACAAAGATGCAGAAGCATCGGTGGACTCACAAAATTTGCACTACACTCAGAAGTATCGCTCTCACAAAAGATTAAGCCAGAAGCTCTCCTCTCACTCAGGTTTCCACAGCCTAAGCTGCCTGTGAAGACACCCTTGGGTGGAGACGAAGGAGAATAAAGAGGAAACAGAAAGATAGTTCAAATCGATTCTGTATTTCTGACACATTTATGTAAATCCATTTGGCTAAGAAAATGAAAGACTAAATGGGGGTTGTTCTGTTCATTTGGTGAAGAAAATCTCAAGAGAGATTTTGAAAACTAAAAGCTTTATTCATCCAAGGCTCTCCTTTAACAATAGTGACCGCAGATGTTTTTATTAGATCGAGTCCTTGAGCAGCAAGCACTAAATACAGACATTTCTACATCCAAATTGTGTTTGCAGTCCCTTGCAAAACTATTCACACTTCTCGAATGTCTTTTCACATTTTGTCAGTCTCAGACTTTAATTTATTTTTAATTAAATGTTATAAGATAAGTGAATAAAAAGTGTGACAAAATTGTCAGTAAGGAAAATACTTCATGGTTTCACATTTTTCACAAATACAAATCTGAAAGGTGTGCAGTGCAGTGCTTTTGAGCCCCATGCACTACAAATTCAAATATTCATTAGTAAAGTAGTAGAATTTTGAAAACCATAATTTATGCTTATGTTGTGACATTTCAGTTGATCCTATGCATAAAGTCCAAATAAAAACATTTAATTTGAGGTTGTAATATAATCAAATATGAAAATGTTCACAAAGAGTGAATACTATTGCAAGAAAACTGTACATAGAAATGCCTGGAATATCTACAACACAGATTTTACTGTATCAAAACATCTTTGACAACAAGATGCAAAAAAGTCTGTCACTGTCAAAACATAGTGATGGTAATTAAAAATAACCATCACTTCAGCTGCATTCAGATTAACAGTATATTTGCACCCTATGTTTTTTCGGATTTAAACCGGCACAATGATAATACTTATCTCTAGGTCTGACGTTATTTCATCTAAAAGCGCAGTTACAGACTGCACATGACAAGATGAGCTTGTCATGTGCTCTGACATGACTTAGACCTACTTTGTTGTATAAAAGCTGATGGGTAAAATAATAAAGTTCTATGCAATAACACAGTCTAATTTTGAGAAATTATGGTAACCTTACACTTCAAGCTTGCTTACCCTTTAATCCATGATTGGTGTAAAAACTGTGATTAGGTTCTTAAGTTTCACCCCTAGATCAGAATGTGCAAATGTCAGAGTGTGAATCTAATTTTAAATAACTCAACAAACAGATGAGGTCACAGTAAATAAATATTTTGACAAAACAAGGGTGTCATTTTGTAACATTAGCAAACAAATCAGTAATTCATATTTAAACAAGCGTTACACCCACATTTATACAAATTTTGATTCAGTGTAGGTAAATGAAGCCTATATGCTTCAGATGTAAAATATGAAGCCTGCTAAACAGGAAAGCAATAGCACATCTAGAACTGTTTAATCACCAGCATATAAATAAGAAGATTTTAGTGACTTACTGGCAAATTCTTTGCCGAGTCCAGAAAGACCACTAAAAGTGCTGAAGAGAGTCCATCTTTTGCTGGGCTTCTATCTGCGCGCACACATCTTAAAACCTGTGGATACAGGAATATGCATCAACATGCCATAATTACATTCAATAAAAAAAATAACAATACTTAGTGTTACCTGGTCCAGCTTCTCTGGGGTGGAGAATAGAGACAGCCATTCCAGTTTTAAGTGGAGTTTCCCTGTAGGTGTTTCTTCCAGTTCAAACCACTAAAACAATAACCAAAAAGAATAATCAGAATACGTCTTTTTTGTGACACACAAAGCAAAAAGTTAATTTTATTACATCTGGCCCTCTTCCCAGGGTTTGTAGCTTAACAAACACATAGTTTGAACAAACTTTTATGTCTACTTTAGTTAAAATTAGGTACAGATCAGGGGTACACATATATCTGCACTTTAATGACATGGTAAATGGTGTGTTCATATGAGAAAATAGACCAGAGAATCAGATTTTACAGTTGTAGAAAAACCAAGAGTATTCCTTGGTATACCCAGAGGTTAGTCTAAGGATTACAAGTAAAAAAATAAAATAAAAAAAACAATTTCTCAGCACATGTGCATTCAAACATCAAAGGGACATGTCTAAATGTAGATATTGTACAGTACCCTGTTATGTGTTTGACTAATCTAAAAAGATACAAAACTCCAAAAGTGAATCTATGAAGTTTATTATGTCACTGTGTTTTCTGTTTTTCCACATGGCTGCCATACCAGATTTTAAGATTGGCTTTCGTTATGACAAAACTTTGTTTTATTTCAATCAATCAAGCGATCAATCAGTTTTATCTATAAAGCATCCTGCATGTTGGAGGCAGCTCGCCCGAAACACGAACTAAAGGGTATTTCTGAACTGGGTTTGAACCATCCAGGGTCACAGTCTGCAGGTGCAAATACCAGAGTTGTGAAGTAAAGTAAAACTGGTGGGATCCTCCTTTTTTTCCCCCCTCCTTGTAAAAGGGATGGTGGATATTAAAAGCAATGTACTTTCATCTTGACTTCCCTGGACTAGCCAGGGGAGTCATTGTCCATATTCTTTGCTTAATTTCTTAATAAAATAATAATCAAAATGCATTTTGATGTGTTATTGATTGACTCAGTGTTTTACCTTAGGTAAGACTTATTTATTCCTTTACACTTTAATGCCAAGCTCAGAAAGCATTAGTTATTGTTTTTTCCATTTTGGAGTTTATTAATATTAACTTTGAAGTGCTAACAAAACACACCATAGCTACAAGTCTGAGAAGATGGGCTAACACAAGGGAGCTTAGAAGCCTGACCAGCTAGCACAAGTAAATGACACCTAAAAAAAAATCACAGAATTGAAATATATTTTTGTTATTATTATTTATATATTTTACCTCCACAGGACTATATAAACTGAATAGGTCCGGTTAACTGTGTGAAGCTGCATACAAAATCAGATTCAAGAACTCAAAGACAGCAGGTGATTCCTCTCTTAAAATTATTGATGAGTAACAAAAAGCAACCTGAGCGAATTTTAGTTTTCCTAATTTGTCATCCAAAAGATCAGTAAATCCTGTCTTAGGCAGTAAGAGAGAGGTCACACTAAGAGAAAGAAGTGGCTTCTTGGCGTAAAAAGTGTAAACTAATGCTTTTAGCACTGCTTTCTATTTGGCCTGACAGAGAAAAACCAGCTGTGGACATAGGCGAAATGTGTTCATCAGTGGTTGAAATTAATCATTTCTGACAGATTAAGGGTAGCTGATTTCTCTTGTTTTCAGTTTGGTCCTAAGCTATATCAAGCAGGACTAAATTATTATTTTTTCCTTTCTCCTGCAAGAACAGCAAAATATGTTGGAATGTGTTTTTTACAGGCTACATGTTAAAAATAAACATTTGAAAACAAATCTTACCTCATCAACCTTCTGTTCATTGTACACCTTGGTCAAATCAATCAGGAGGCTGCAAATAATGAATAATAATCAGTGAAAATTCAAAGCAGAAAACAGTAAACATAAAATGAGGCCTATTAATTACAGTAGAGGTAGGCAGATATTGATTTGCTGCTCAGTGTTATAGCACTGAGTGCAGAGTTATAGCTTTACCACAAATTAATCTATGAAATTTACTGGTGGGACAATAACTGTGGGATAATCACTGGCTCATTATGAATAAGCTCTACGTGAAAAGAATGTTAATAAATAGCTGCATTACAAGTCTTGTTTATCCATCAGCTGAACAAATGAGGTGCAACAAATTCTGTTTCATTTTAAAAGATGTGTGATAAAAACACAGCAGGGTAAGAAACAAGGGCAGCAAACCTTCCAAGGAAATCATCTTTGTCTGGATCTTCATCAAACAGCTCAATCTCCAGATGCTGACCAGAAGGTTCGTACACAAGAGCCTGATAGACACAGAAACACGCAGAGGGAGGCTTGCTTAAACTACTAATCAGCAGATAGATTTTGAATTAAAGCAATCTGGGAGAAGACGACCCTAATATTTGGAAATTAAAAAGGAGCTTAGTGAACTTCCATATGAGGAAACTAACAAGGGGAACAAAATCAATGACAGTTTTCTCCCTCAGATTATAAGATTAAGAAAAGCCCTTTGTCTTGAAACATTGCAACTTCATCACCTCATAAACCTCATTCCACTTGGGATGGAGGCACTCCTTAATCGTCTTGCTCTGAAACATTTGGTTGCTGACATGCAGGATGCCATAAGGGTCCGACTTTCCCTTGATGAGTCCTCCGAGAAATTGATCCTTGCCTTCCAGATCTTGAGCCTCGAGGAAGTGAATCCTTAGCACTCCCTGTGGAGAGATGCAGAGCAGAGGGATAAATTGTTTTACTGTTAAGTGACGTTCCATGAGTTACTTGTTGTTATTAGCTTTTGAATGTCTCACCTGGAGAGAGACTAACTTTTGAAAAGTTTAAAAGAAGCGTGAACAGCGTAGCTAAGATAAAAATTCATCATAATTGGTAACAGAAAAAAGTTAATTTAAATTGTCCACACACAATGTGTGTGCTCATTACTTCCAACACATTATTTTAATAAATATACAATTGTTTAATTGTCTATTAAATAATTGTTGGTCTCTATGAGCTCCTGACAGGCACGGGTCTTTAATCAGACCTAGCCAAGAGTTAGTCCTGTTCACACATTAATAATGCAAAACAGTGATCATGGTGCTACTTTTTCAAATGTTTTAAAACATCTTTACATAAAGTGTATAAAGGAACATAATCTTACTGGTAAACATAATATTTCATGTCTCTTTTGTTCAATTTCATATGTTGTTTTTGTAACTAGGGTTAGGGTAAAGAATTACACTTTCTTTATTACACTTTCAAATCATCTTATCCTATTTCATGGCAACATTTGTACAAATAAAAGATTAACCTAATTTTTTATTTATAATAAAATATATTATTATCTGATCTTGCATCAAAATCTTATCTTTAATGGCTCTTACAAAAATGCAAATGTGTGTTATTTGCAGCAGAAACTATCAAATCAAACCTGCAAATTTCCAAACTTGCTGCCATCGATAAAAGTTTGAGTGGAAAAGCTTTGACTTTTCTCAGCAAAATACTGTATATCTTCTGAATAGCCTAGAGCTCTTTCATTTTCTGATAAAAGTAAGGCTCAAAGAACATTGAATTAAATGTGGCACTAAAGACAGCTAAGGTCGAGCACAGATTTTAGAAGTATGACTTGCTTCAGTACCTTGGGCATTGGAAATCGTAGCTTGGCCAGGTCCTCCACACCAACCAGAGGGATAGTGATTCGGTTGGGTAAAACCAAATAACTGTAGATTATGTCTTGAATCAGATTGTTAGAGAAGCCACTGCAGGGACAGGAAGGACAGAGATGGAGGAAAAGGAAGATAAACAGGCTGAAGTATTTAGTTTTACAACAAAGACAGGAAGAGTACTCTGTGGCTATAAATATCCCATTACTGTCTAATTCTTTTGTGGTATATAGGAACATTGCTTGAGCTGGTTTATGCTTCTTCTAGAATCTAGATGATTCTGATATTTCAGAGATGCATGACAAAAATGGTGAAGTGGCAAAACAAAATTGCCCAGTGCCACTCTCTTATCAAGCTAACTTCTGAGGCAAAACTGGAAAATTACAATCACTGAGAACTGTAATTAGAATGAATTTTCATCAACTGCTCAGGCTTCTCTTCTAAGATAGATGGTTGTTATTACCGAGCAAGTGCCCGAGTAACATGACGTGTCTATTCTGATGAAAATTATTGCTTCAGATGCGAATTAGATGCAATCCTGAAAAGGTCTCGGGAGTGATTTCTCAGCATTAATAAGCCAAACAGGGAAAATACATCATTGGCTGCAGGAAACATGGTCAGGCTGCAAAAAGCAAATAACATCTTGTCACACAGAACTTAATGAGTTCATTCCCTGTAACTCCGACTCATTCAGTCATATAAAAATGTACCGCAGATTGGTCATAGTCTGCATGTAATTTGTGTCCAAACTTTGGAGAAAGCCATATCTATTCTGTCTTGTTAAATTCTTTATGTCTAAACCGCAGAAAATCACTTAAAGCAATAATGACTCTGCTTAGAGAACAACTGATCTTATTGGAAACATATATATACAAACAGGGTTCATACAAACAGCTTCAAAGCTAGTCTGATCAAATAATACAACAAAACAAGTTAATAACAAATTTAATGTATGCATGCAAAGAGAAAATTCATTGCAAGAGTTTTGCCAAGGAACAATATAAATACAGCAGAAAACTGGTGTGTAACTTTTCTATGATTCCAAGTATTTCTGTAAATTATGGTGATTTTGGCTTACAGTTAATAAAAACCTAAACTTCATTTCCTCAAAAAAAATAATATTACACTAGACCAATAAGAAGGATTTTTAATCCAAAAAGGCTGTATTTGACACTCTGTGAAAGAAGGGTTAGCCACCAAAGATCATTGCTAAAGAAGCTGGCTGTTTATATGTGCATAATAATGGAAAATTAAGTGGAAGGAAGAAGTATTAAGAAAATCATGAAGCAAAGCCCATTCAAAAACTTGGTGGGCATTCATAAGATCTTTACAGAGCATGTAATCAACAACTTCAGGACCTGGGCTACAACTGTTTCATTCCTTGCACTTTTGAATCATACCCACAGGCTGATAGCCTACATACCAAAAATCCATGTGTAATCATAAAAAAAATTAATTAAGAAACTTCCAATGGATTTCGTTGAAAGACCTGTTCATGGGAGTTTGACAGAATAAAGAGAATGAGATCTAGTTTTCTGTTCCAAATCCAGAGTTCACAAGTTATTTGGTTGGATAAGCAGTATTGAGTTAATTTTATGGCTGCATTACGAAATGAACAGAGGACTGCCATGCTCAGCTTAAAGATCAGTTAGCTTTAGGCAATCCAAGACTACTATGACAAAACAACAACAAGATGCTGTGCAACACAAACGCTTGAGTGCTGACAGATTGGGTTATAGAAGAGCAGCGTCATCCTGATGTCGGAGAATGCTTTTAATGCTGCAGCCTTTAGCATGATTTATGTCTCTATACAGTGAGCACAATGCAACATGCTTTCTATCAACTAAATGATCTCTCTGACTTTTATTTTTATATCAAGTTAGAAAATAATATAACATCACACATTGGTTAGTTGACACTGCTAGTTTGCATTGTGAGAGGAAAAACATTTTGCCTATTTGCATTGAAACTATTTTTAGTCATGCTAGTTTAGAAAACTTGCAGGTCTAGTAAATACTCCATCAACATAAATCTAATGTCAGCAAAGAATTACACATTCATTTCAAAATGTAAATTAAAATAAAATACAAATGTACTAATTGTATGGGAACTGACATTCAGTTTCATTTGATTTACAGTGGCCTGCAAAAGTATTCCTGCTCTTTTTAAGTGTGTTTCACCAATAGAATTTACTGTATAATTGTGAAGTTTTAGGTCCAGCCAGGCTTTTTGGACAGCTGAATGGTTGCTATGGGAGATTAAAGGATTCCTCAGACGTGCATGAAAAAATCAATGCAACACTTTAAGAATTGATTGAGGTTAATATCATGTTATCCTGGAAGAAAACCTGTTCAAGGCTGCAAAAGACTTGAAGCTGTGGCTTAGCTTCAGATTTCAGCAGACCACATTATACCCAGAGCTATGAAAGGGTTTAGACCAACGTTCTGGCTAGAATGGCCCAGTCAAAGTCAATTCTAATTAAAAGTCTGTGGCAATGTGCAAAAATTGCTTTCCAAATATGTTCTCTGTCTAATCAGACTGAGCTTGAGGTAGTCTAGTAAAGAGGAAAAAATATGAAAAGGTTCCAGGGTCGTGGATCCTTTTACATTGCACTGCCCTTATTGTTTTATTATTTTTATTTTTGGTCAAATAAAAGTCAAGTAAATATGTTTTATTTGGCACAACTTACAGGCAAGAATAGTAAGAATTACTCCAAAATTTTACAACCTGAGGCTCCTGATTGATTTTAGTTGCAATTATTAAAACACTTACTGTTTTTAACATGACAGAATAACAAATTTTTTTAACTAATAAATTAACATTAACTTCCATTCAAATGCTTAAAAACTAATACAGATTTGTAGTTGTTTTTAAAGTTTGTGATAATTCACACTTAAGTCAACAGTATCATAAACCTTCTCCACTTTTTTTATGTTTGCTAAGGACTAAGGGCCCTTCCCTAATTTTTTTCAGTTGTATGCATTGTAACATTATAAGACCAACAAGGTCAAAACCCACTAATTAAACAAGTGAAATATAACCCTTCATTACAAATTAAGAACAAGTGATTAATAATGCATAGTCATAATAAATAATTACAAATAAGTGAGACAATAAAATACCATAGTAGTTTTTTTCTGAAATATTATCTGGTTCATTAGAAAAATGAGAAACTGAAACATAAGGCAAATTTACTTCTCAATGAAGACTTTCTTCCTCTGTGGTCTGTTGCTAAGAGGAAATTCTCAATTTATCCATCATCAGTTTATCATTGAGGGAAACGGCTATATGATGACAGAGCTGAAACATTTCTGGAAAAAAGAGTTAAAGGGATTCCTGCTGCATTAGTGCTTGTAGTGGCATTTTTCTGCTCTCCTGGCATAAAAACCAGAACACCCACATATCTGTGTGTGTGAGTTATTTATGTTAGTATGCTTCTACGGACTGTATGCACACTGTATATGCACTTTACTGGTAATTTACAACATGATGGTAATGGTTTCTACAAACCATTGAGTCATACAAATTTCAATGCCTTCGTTGTGCTAGTGTATGATTTGTACTAATTGTTGTACTATGAAAGGTATTCATTTTTGCAAAAAGGTCATTTTTGCTGTAGCAGCTACCAGACTGCCATAAAATCTATATGTTATAGAGCAAACATTCATCGTCCACAGATGATAAATGCTGTTGGCATTAATAGTCCCTGAATGTGCCCTCTTGCACAACTAAGAGACAAATGTTTTCAGTTACACAGCAAAATGTTCCCTCATCAGCAGAACTCATTGGCACCTACATTAGGGTGCAACAGATACTCACAACTCTCCTAAGAAATCTTTTAATGCATTCTCCAATGGCAGAGGTTTAAATGTGCAGCGTTGTGATCAAGTACTGGCTCCTTTGTAGGTTAATTCTGTTTTTGTGAAATTTACATGTCTAAGATTTTCAAACAAACTTCAGTATCAGACAAAGATAATTTCAGTATTTCCAAAAGGCAATTTTAATATAATTTAATTTACAGTGAGCTAAAATGTATGAAAACTAACGTGTGCCTAAATAAAGATATAGATTCAGTGTTTATCCTCATTCTGTTGTTTTATAACCAAGATCAAATAGGAACGTATGTAAATATATTTTAATCTGTCTATATGAATTGAAATGGTTCTATATATCTGTATATGAGTAAGACCTGTTTGTTTTGTAAAATTAGATGACAGTAGGTGAATAGTATAAAGAGAATGAAAGAAACTGAATTGAAAGTGTGACCAAAAAACAAATGCTGAAGAAATCTGAAGGGGGTAAAAACATTTTTCTCTGAACTGGAGAACATTCTGAATGGATGCCAAGAAAGGACTAAGAAATTAGATGTTTTTTTTCTAAATTAAAAAATATAATCTGTTAGTGTCTTACATGAAGTTGAATCCAGCTCTCTTTTTAGGTTATTCTTGGGGATTTTTAACATCAACCTTGTAAAACCTTGTCTGTACACTTTCATTTTCATATAATATCTAAATAGCAGGGCAGTACCAGGGCACATCTATTGATTAAAATAACAGATAACATCTATATCTGATGTGTTTGTAGCTGAAGTGTACAACTCTTGTGAATCCAATGCACAAATGAAGCAAAAACCATTTTCCTTTAGAAAAATGCAACAGATATATTTTGGTAGCATATTAGTCTTTTAAAATATACAATGTTCCAAGCTGATATTGTGTATTCTAATGGGAAAGTTGTTCTCCAGTTACACTGCTGTATCTTTCAGCCCCACACGGGGAGGTGTGGGCTGGTGGAGCCTCTGAGTTCCTGCACCAAGGACAATGAATAATGGCAAAACAAGCATAGGCAACAAAATTGTTGCTGCACCAAAATGGATTGTGCATTCATATTAACCACAGTTAGCAACAATAAACAGTAGATTTAAGAACAATATTAATAAGTGTATAATTATAATTTTCCACTTGTCTGAACAATCGTTATTCAGCAAAAAGACAACAGCTACCCTTATGATTACATGAGAATGTTTAAAATTATAATCACAAACATTTGCTCAGTTTTTAAAACATTTCTATACAATTAGAATCTACCGCATGTAATAAACATTTACTGCACAGTAAACCTTATGCATCTACATTCTGCTTTTACTGTCTGCCTTTACTACAGCAGCTTCTTCCTCTTTTACTCCAAGTGCTCTCCACTACCACATCAAGCAGTAAACCCCAGCTCTCTCAAGGTGAACAGATTCATTTCACCCACGCAGAGCAAAGAAACGAAAGAGAGCGTCCAGTGGGCTCTGCTTCTGTTAGCAAGTCTTTCTGCCCTACCGCTGTACCTGACAAGCAGTTGAAATCCCAGAAAATTACATGCAGTATTAATGACTGTGTCACGTTCAAAGCAGTTTAAATAATGTAGGAAACCACTCAAGATGGAAGCGAGTAATTGTGTCTGGATGAAAGTGGCTCTTAATCAGCTCCCATTTGCTCTCTACCCAGCCTAGTTAATAACCAAGGGGAAAAAGTTAAAGAATAAAGAGCAATAATGAGGAAAGAGTTTACAAAATACACATTTTTCTAGCCTTCTGGTGCTCAGTTAGATAATTTGCTTTAAATCTAAGCATAGATATCAAGGTATTACCTAGGAATATGTGACTGCTTGTCTTTGTCTAAAACGACTTAAATAACGAAGGTACAGGTTTATAGAAAAGCAAAGCAAAAAGGCATCTAATGTCCCTAAAATGTAGGACTGAAAACTTCCATCATGTCTTAAAATAGCTGCTTTTTTGTGGAAGAACAAGAAAATCAAGTTTGCATTGACTTACTTGAGCCCAGGAATGTCCAGGATATTTGAGAGGCCAGTCCAGTTTATGTCTAGAAGCTAAACCATAGGGAAAAAAACAAACAAACAAAAAAAGACAATGAGAACATACACATATACCCATGGGTAAGACTGCAGGAACAAAGAGGTGAATGACTTCAACTGGATTCAAACACTTAACATTATTGTTTCCTGCCACCAACCTCCATTTACCACTTGGCTTTATGCTTTCTGGCCAATAAACTGGCTGATTGATTACAGCACACACAGAAAACCTGTCTCAAGCAGTAGCAAACTTATATATCAAAAGTTTTCATGGAAAAGTTGCTCTTGTTTTGTTCCAACAAACTTTTCTTATCTCATAATTATGTCATATTTATTATCTTAACCTCACCCAGATGCAGCACCTATAAAACATTGTCAACCTCTTTTAGGCCCTAGACCTCATAGTTTTCTGACTCATCTTAAAATTGATTAACTTCTTTTTTTCACAGGTTTAAAAGGTAAACAGCACACAGTGACAAAGAAAACTATTTTGGAGTCAGGTCTGACTGATTACTATGTAATTTCAAAATTTTCATCAACTAAAAATTTTATCTTTTTACTTTAATTTAAATTAATAGAATTTTCAATTTATGACAATGTTGATAAAGATCTTCAGTTTTGTGCAGAAGTTTTAAAACCATCCTCTATCCTTTTCATGCTGCAATATATATCCCCATATGGGGTTGAAATGTGGGATGGGAGCAATGACCCCTACATAATATGGCAATTTGCAAGAAATGTCTTAAATATATTTTTTTTAGAAATAAGTTTTTCTTTAAGGATTTTAGATTGGAAGAACATAAATTCGTATGTAGCAAAGCAAACGTCTCAGTATTAATCTCTGTTTTAGAGATCTCAAATTGAAAACCAAGCTAAAAACGTAAGAGAATATTTTATGAAAATGTGGGACTACCCTCCATTAGACAATGAAATGAGATAAGAAACAAGAATTTTTTTGGAGGAGCCAGCTTAACAACAGGGCAATCATCGTCATCACTAGAAAATGCTGTGTGGAAACTTCGAATGTTTGTCAACCAAGTGCACAACTCATGAAAGTCATGAAATGCTGCAGCCAGAACGGGTTGTGTAAGTGGGAAATATTCCAGAGCTAATTTGTCAAATTGGAAGAATCCAAAAGACCTGTTTTAGGGGTAGTCCATCAGTTAACCCTTTCAGTTGGTCTAGCTGGTATCAGATGACTTTCTAATAAGAACTCCACATTCCTAAAATGGAATGTAGAAACTCTTCTGTCCATTTGGTGATATAACTGTAGCAAAAAGCATCTGTAGGGTCCTGGTGACTATTATCAACCAGCTCAGAATAAAAAAAAAGCATCATGCCTTTTTATCTCATTCTTACAAAACATCATTTGTTAGTTTGATGTCTTTTCTATCTTGAGGGCCAGCCAGTGGATACTTGGCTCCATAATGTCTGTGAAGCACTATGTAAAATACTCAATGCAACAAACATATCGAGGGAATAAAATGATAGAAAAGCTGGTGAACAGACAGTCCACAGACAGTAGGCAAGTCCTTCTATTGCTTGTGCATCAAATGACATACTAGCTGCTGCTGCCCTCCCAAATGCTGCTGGTTTGACAACATCTGAAAGAAGATACCACTTCACAATTTTCACTAGACAAATAAACGCAATTTTTTTAAATCACACTCACCTTTACTAGGTTCAGCTTGGTAGTACATATTTGAACAATATTTTCCCTTCAAAACTGTTTTAATCAGTTGTAGAAATTTAAAAAGGGATCACAAATGTTCCTTAGAGCTTTTGTTCTGTAAAGACATGATTGCATCAAGTGGTATCTGTAGATCTGTGTGCTGTACATCCATTATGTGAATTTCTTGTTTCACTACATTTCAAAGATGGTCTGGTTACATTGCTAATCGTGTGGTAACGAAGGTCTTTGGAAGACAAATTCTCCATCATGGTACACTACCCTGCTTACAGTAGCCATTAGGAGATTAGAACAGTATTGTCATAAAATCTCCTATTGTCAAATTATGACATGTAGCCACATTTTTCTTCATACACTAACTGATGGTAGTTGCATCCCTGCATGGTATCCTACTGCTACAGCCCATCTCATTCAATTGTTGAAATGTTGCGTTTTGTAATATACTGCAGTATTCAATGCACCTTGTATTTAACAAGCTATTTTTGCTATTTTTGCCTTCCAGTTATGTTAAACCAGTCTACCTGTTATCCTTTGGCCTCTGGATATGCTACCTGCTTTGGAACTTTATTTGCAAAGTCTTAAGATGATGTGTGTGAAAGTCCCAACAGAACAACAATTTGTATCCCTGTGTTACAAAACTGACACCATCGATATCAATATAAACAGAGTTAGAGCAAGCTTGGAAATTTCTCTGTATAGAACTGCAGAAAAAGAGCTAAATGAAAGTGTTGGATATTTACAGTAACTAGAGGAAAGAATATGTTCTTAAGGATGAAAACAAACGCTGCATTCAACATTAAGACACAGTTTACAGCTTTAAGAAACAGCATTAAAAGCACATATCCCTGAACAGAAATGAACACAAAACACCTGCTTAATGATATATTCACAAAAGCCACAGAGGCTGTCTGGGGTCTCATTAGTTTTCAGAATAATGAGGTGAGGGACATTGTACTCTTGCTGCATGGAAAAGCTACTATCAATGTTATTTGTGATCACATGAAACCTACCAGTTCCAATAAGGAAAAGACGGGGGGAGGTTTTTGATAAAAAACTAACCAAAGAGAGGATTGAACAGAAAGAACTTGGCACAGGGATGACAGCAGAATCAGCCTCTCAAAGGGCTTTGATCTGTGTCTGCCTCCGAGTTCTAAAAGCAGTGTTTTCTTAATGAGCCTTCCTGACTCTTTATCTCAGGCTCCCCTGCTTATTCTGCAGCAGACTACAGCATACAACACCAAACGCAGCAGGGTGGAGGGGGAGGACTGCGGGACTATGAATGATTGGGTGGGGACTCTCAGGGGGATTTGTGGTGTAGATACAAGACTCCATCTCATTGACAAAACAAGTGTGCTGAGAAAATATTCTACAATGAAGCTTATGGAGATAGCTTGGTTGATGTGATGGATAAAACAGGGAACATTGCATTTTTCAAGGTTAATCATTGACTTCCTCTCTTGCACACAACTGCTACTTTTTTTGTTCTTAAACAGTATTTTTTTTTAATAAGAGCAAATTTAGGAAACACCTGGACCTCCACACAGACATGTTTGCTCTGCTGCCTTACAGAGATTTTAATCAATAACACTCTGTGAGCACTCAATCTGCAACCCACCGGGCATATTTTAAGGAGAACATCTCTGGGGATCACAGTCAATATTTTTGAGCTTCCAGTGCAGAATACCAATATCTGAATACCAGAGAGCAGAGCCAATATCTACTGTACACTGGGTCCTGTTTTGCCTACATTTAGTCAAACAAGATAAATGTACTGACTATTAATATTTCTTAATATTTACAGACAAATCAAAATTCACTTTATTTATGCTATTGGTTGTGTTTTTTATTTCCATTTTATTTATTGTTTCTGGTTGTTGTTTTACTTTGGATATTTATAATATCTTCCAGTTCCAGTGTTAAGTGCTTTTTCAGATTGAAGTTTATATGTCTTTGAGAGGGTGAACTTAAATTATTATTATGTTACTTGAAAATAGTCTCAAAACAACATTATCGTTTATCGCAATAAGTACAGGGACAACATATCATCCGGCAAAATTTGTTATGGTGACCAGCCTACACAGGATACACTTGTCCAAAGCACATTATCTTTTCTCACCCACCAAGTCTCTGGTGGGCAATACAGTTTGTGTATGTGTGCCTTATTCCTAGTCTCTAAAAAGGATAATTTTGGTGATGTGGATTTCTTACAAATTTTCACTCATTTCACTTAAAACACAATGACTCTGAATCAGAGATGCTGCAGTCTGTGTTTAATTGACATATTCTTCATCTAAATGCAAGAATCTGCCAGTGATGCGCAAAGATTTGGTGCAAAAGGTCCTTTAAAGATTTTCTATGAAGTTGATGCAAATCAGTCCTGTTCCTTCACATCAAATTCGCTCATCCATGTCTGTACAAACCTTGCTTTGTGCATTGGCGTGTGCAGTCATGTTGGAACAAGAAGGGGCCTTCCTCAAACTGCTCAGAAAATTAACTGGAATGACTTGTATATGCTGAAGCAATAAGAGTTTTTCTTACTGGAATGAAGGGATTGAAAAACAGCTCCACACCACAATCACCTCTACACCAAACTTTACACTTGACACAGTGCAATCAGAAAAGTATTGTTCGCCTGGCAACTGTCAAACCCAGACTTATTCATTGGATTGCCAGACAAAAAAGCATAATTTGCCCCTTCAGAGAACACGTCTCTGCTGCTTTACACCACTGCATCTGATGCTTTGCAATGCAATTGGAAACAAAGGGTTGTATGCAGCTATTAAGCCATGGCGATCCATACCAGAAAGCTCTCTATGTACTGATACTGACATAATCTGAGGACCACATGAAGTTTAGAGGTAATTAGTTGCTGACTCTTCAGACATTTGGTGACCTCTGCATATTATGCATCCCAGCCTCTGCAGATCCCACTCTGTGATTGTATAGTGGCCTACCACTTTGTGGCTGAGTTGCGGCTGTTTCCAATCACTTTTACACTTAGCATACACTTAGCACTTAACAGCTGATCTAGGAATACTAAGTAGCAAAGATATTTCATGACAGAACTTATTGCACTAGTGGAATCCGGTCATAGCTGGAATTCGCTGAGCTTCTGAAAATGATCAATTATGTCAGGAATGTTTGTAGGGGGTTGTGTTGGAGGCGTTCGTGGTGAGTCTACACCCAAAAAATTTTTATCTGATAAAAGAAACTAGCCTGAATCTTCAACAGACATTATGCAAAAATCCATATCGATGTCTTGTAATGTCCCACTTAAACCTTGGACGACTTTTGTCTCAAATGTCTGACTTTGGTTTATTATTGTCAATTTTTAGCTTTAATCTTGGATTTATTTTTGATATTTTCAGCAGATTTGCAGCCTTTCTTCATCAGGGATTATCCAAGTTTTTTGACTTGTAAACATGTCAAATTAATCTAGAATCTAGATTTTTGATGGAAAATTACTTTTCCATTAGTAATTTTTTTTCTTTGATTTACAATGGTCCTAATTCTCCATTGTAGGTAGAACAACTGTTTATGATCAAAATAATGTTTCACATTAATCAAATTTAATCTAGTCCAATCTTAATCAAATGTATTTTTATGACATATATTCTCTGCAATGTTTGGCTACGAACTTTAAAATGTTAAAATGTTAAGAGCCAAGAGCCAAAATACAGGAGCCTGTTTTAACCTGGTGTCTCCAAAATCATTATAATTAGAGACACTCAAATGACCTAAGCAGCTTTACCACCAATTAAAGACATCTCACAATAAACTTAAAGTGTCCTCTAACTGACGCTTAAAGCTGAATGATGTTTAGTTTAAATGATGATGTTTATTCTATTACAACTTAAGAGAATCAATTTGCTCAAAACATGTTTTTAATGAGGAAATGTCAGCAATTTCCCATAATGCTGAGCAACATCTTCAGTGAACAAACTGTGTGAATGCTCTTCAATGTGTGATTAATTAATTCAATCCAAAAACGCACGCTGATTAACCGACAATGAAATAATCATGTTTGCAGGACAAGCATCCTCCACAGATCCTCGACTGCAGTCCTTGGCTTCAGCAGTCATTAAACAAAGTGTTTGTTCATCAGAGCTGCAACAATAAAATCTCACTGCAGAATGTGTTGCATCTTCTATTTACACCGCGCCGAGTCACATCTATTGTGATCACACACAGTCCAGACATGGCAAACACCTCACAGGATCTGGAAATGTCTCATTTATCATTCAGCAACCAGCCTTATCAGAGAGGAGAATAAATTATTTAAAGTCTGGACCACACAAATTCTTGTGATTTTGTTTTTTGTTTTTTCTATTATAGCTTTGCTGATTTAGCATTTCATTTCTTCTTTACTACTCTAAACTAATGCTGTTATACTACCATTTGTTTACATGTGGGATTACATCATAATTTATGGTCTGAAGCAGCTTCTTCCATCTGCCTCCTGTAGAGGAGTAATAGCTCAACTTTAGCTCGGTGCCTGGGGTAAAGAAATCTGCCAAAGTAGGTCTGGCTTGATCTGCAGCTATTTAAAGCGCCAGTAAAGCTCCACTGAGTCCAAGCATTTGCTATAAATCGGTCAAACAATTTTAAGCATTGCAGCGGCGGCTCAACAGAGGTGTTGAATTGTGAGATCGATAGAGCATGTGCACTGGAAAATACCAACAATGTGGAGGCAAATCATGCCAGATGACTTTATCAGACAGTGCAAATGCTTCAATCTATCAGGAAATTGAAACAGTAAAATATAATCCAGGCACCTAATGAAGTGATTAAGGGGGGATTTTTTTCCAAATAGTTAGAAGAAAAGCAACAACTGGCTCATAAGATGTAACATAAAGTCCATGGCAAAAGTACTTTTCCCTATTTTTACTAAAATTCAATCACACACTTCACTGTGCACGCCTTCAGATGATGGACAAACACAAAGTAGTACTTTAATGTGGTTTTGTGACATAGATATAAAATGATATATGGTTCTAAAATATTTTTTACAAATAAAATCTGAAATTGTGGCTTGTGTTTGTATTCAACCACCTTTGGCCAAAACTATTTCTTTCTACACATACAACTGCAGCTCTTTCAGGTTATGGAGTAATTTTTGTCAATTCTTCTTTGCTCAAGCTCCAT
The DNA here is from genome assembly GCA_903066825.1 of Alfaro cultratus. Taxonomy (NCBI): domain Eukaryota; kingdom Metazoa; phylum Chordata; class Actinopteri; order Cyprinodontiformes; family Poeciliidae; genus Alfaro; species Alfaro cultratus. The sequence continues at coordinate 441 of CAEFZX010007673.1, read as the reverse complement.
CAGATTGTATGGAGACCTACAGTACATATGTGTGTAATGCATGGCAAATAGTCGGACCATCAATAGATTTTCCAACTTGAGTTGAGAATCTCCGAAGCTCTTCTTGTTGACTACTTTCTGTATTGCTCTCTCATCCCAGCCTCTTAGAGGAGATTCCTCTAAACTAAGGCTCTCAAGGCAGTAAAATGATGTCAGGAAGCGGTGTCGGTGAGGTGGTAAGGCAGAGGCAGGAGACCCAGGTTATGGCAAAAAATGAAGGATTTAATGGTGAACAAAAACCGATAAACAGTCCAAGAACCGGGGCAGCACTGCTGAGCGGAAACAGGGGCTCACCACAGGTAGCACACGGCAAACGAATGGACTAGAACGCTGACAGGACAAACTGACGCTGACAACTGACAATACGACAAACTCAGACAAGGACCCGACGAGGAATACAGG
>CAEFZX010007672.1:0-23781 GCA_903066825.1 Alfaro cultratus | reverse complement strand
ACAGACAGACAGACAGACAGACAGACAGACAGACAGACAGACAGACAGACAGACAGACAGACAGACAGACAGACAGATTCGACCTTCCAGTGCATGCTCATCAGTCCAGTCACTACAATACTTATGTGATCAATACCTCTTGATTTGCTGCCTCTTTCAGGAACTATTGTGCAGTATTTAGCTCTCAGTGTTTGAGGTTGTGGCTCTTATTTTTTGCTCAATTCACAAATTTCATCTTGAATTTATAATCTGAATCACAGGCAAAGATCTTGTTTCTATTTTAAGTTGAACCAGAAATTGTGGCTAATATATGACTTCAAACTTTGGAAATCGACATGCAAAATTTCCAAGATATTTGCTTTTATTTTGTTGCAGAAAGTTGCTGTGAAGTTATTATATTTTCCTTCCCAGAAATTGGACTTTCTGGTAATTTTTCAAAGTGGACCTTTAGGCTCCCTGGCCCGTTTAGTTTAAGTTTTTTAAGGGAATCTCACTGGAGCAAAGAACATATAATCTGGAGAATGTGCCATTTTGTTCTTGAAATAACATCTCAAGAAAATAAGATTTTATTCTTAGAGATAAGAAAATAGAACTATTGGTTGGCTCAAAATAACCAAAAGGTTACTTGGTAATCTCAAGGAAATTAATTTTTTTGTGTTTTCAAAGGGACAGAATAAAATGTTATTCTGATTTTAACCTCAACTTCTCCCATGTAGCTTACAGCTAGCTGCGCAGGTGAAGATAATCAATCAAAAATAAAAGAAACAAAACATAAAAGATCCTGGAGAAAATGCATTATCCGATGGCAATTAACTGTTTACACCGTAACACCAGTGTCTTTATCTGCCCTGCAGAGATGCGATATAATATTGTTTTAAGGTTATTTTTTCCATATAGACTTAAAAGTCGGCGGTAAATAAAAAAAAAAAAGATCAAAGATAAATCTACCTTAAAGGATGAAAACAAATAAAAAACAGTGGAGAAAGGTTTGAAGTTGACTAATCCAAACCCACCACTATCTATAAAGTCATGCATATGTGCGCAGAGGGCATGCACACACTTGGAAAAAAAAAAGAAAGTACTTTCAGAGTGTGAGTGCGTCTATGTGTGTACGCAGGGGTAAAATTGAACTGTCATGCCCAGAATGGGCACTTTGATCATTTTAAGTTCACAGGAGAGAAGAGCAGAAGACTGTAGACGAGACAGGTAAAGAGAAAAGGAAAAGAGATGAGAGAGGAGAGCAACAAGAAAGCATAAAAGAGAAAATCAAAAAGGGGATGGTGAAGAAAAAGAGACAGAAAATAAAGGAAAGTACAAGAGAATTTTGGAATACATTACTAAAAGAGTTGAGAAAGGGTGAGAAAGGAAATAAAAGAGGTAAGTTGAGCAGCGAAAGAAAAGTAAAGGTTTATAGCTGTGCAAAGAAAGGGCAGAAGGACATAAAAAAAAGTGGAAGTGCAGGGGAAATAAGCAAAGCACTTGCAAAAAGGAAGACAAGTGAGAATTATTCAGAAAGGAGAATGAAAAGAAAGGCAAACTAAGTATATTTCTGAGTTCAGAACAAAGAAAGGCTAAGCAAGTCAAAACTTAAAAGAAGGCGGAGGACGAGCTTAATGAAATGAAAAATAATGAAACCGGACGTAGAAAAAGAAAAAGACAAATCCAACAAAAGAAGAAGGGGAAACTGAAGACAAGAGAGGGAAGGAAGGAATGGAGAGAAGCTGGAGTGGCGTCGACAGAAATGATAGAGGGAACGGATAAGGGATGAAAGCCTTTTCACTGAGTGATGAGGATGTGCTCACATCACACGCTACTTACCCAGGATTCATAGCGTAAGATGAGTTCCCAGCATCCCTTTCATCTCCACAACATGCAGCAGCGGTCCATCAGAAAAGAGCCTGGGGAGACTCTCAGCCATGGACAGTTACATGTGAACACACACACACACACACACACACACACGCATATGTGATTGAATTAAGACACACATAACCATTTTTCTCTCTCCTTTTTTTTAAATCACACACACTTTAAGAAAGTTCAAATTCTCCTGAATTAACCTGGTGACTATACGCTGCTGCCAACACACGCACGCAAACAAGCACTACAAAGTCTAGACGTATCCATGGTGATCACAGAAGCCACTCGTTGCCGTGGCGTTTGATCTCTTGGTTGCCACAGTTGTCTGAACAGTCTGTCGGAGTTGTGCAGGAGCGGAAGAGGACAAAAGTGCAAAAGTTTCTGCAAATTCTTCCAAATGTTGTTAAGAATTTATAATAACAGTTTTCTGAGATGCCTTTATTCCACAAAGATAGCTCAGATTTGATTTTATTAACTGAAGTACTGTGAAATTTTTATTTGTAGTAATCATGTTAAAATGCCTGGTTTTTACACGTAATGTGGTGCTTTTTTTCCTGTATAACTCGAGAAAAAGTATGAAAAACAAAAAAAAAAGGCTTTTGACTGAATTTCAGCTTTTAGTCTCGTTACGTGGACAACATCATTTATAAGGAATAAATGTGATAAAATCTTCCAAATTTGTTCATTTGATGTTAAGCTGTAGCAACTAGCAAAAATGAAAACCTCTGTAATATATATAACCAAAAAAAAGCGTTTTCAAATAAGGCTGGCAATATTCTGAGTTCTTAGCAGGCAGACATTTCACCGCAGTTTATTTATAAAACACAACTTCACAACAAATAGACAGTTAGCAAGAAAAGCAGGTCCAATTCATAATTAATTCATAAAATAAATTAATAAATTGACTCTTCTTGAAAGGCTGGTTTTCTAAGCTGCAATTCTCAACAAAAAATGTAAAAAAGCAACTGGTCAACGTTCTACTTGGCATCAAGTAGAACATTGATGCTTTTTCTCCGCTGTTTTATAGAACCAGTTAAGAACTCAAGGTTGAGCACTTTGCCAGAGATGCTTGTTACTTTTACACAAAAGGTAAAAGCCGAATTCCTTTTGCAGAAATGTTTTTTCCTTGAGAAATGTAAAATCTTCAGACATTGTTTTGGGGGGATTGTTTTGAGGCTCTCCTGTGAGGGAACATCCAAAGTCTTTATTTTCTCTTCGATCAACCTCCCAACATCCTTGGATTCCGCGTCCAAACAGATGTGCATAAAAAGAGCAACGTACTGAAAATGATCAGTGTGAGCGAAAGAGAGAAGAAGTGAGAAGAGGCAATAAAACCCTTCCTCGTTCACAGACAACAGCTGGCCGCCAGCGTTCTGTGAAAGTGGTAAAGTCAAGTGAGTGATTGCTGAGCAAAACTGAGTCTCTAAATCACTTAAAGCAGCATCCCGGAAAAAACTAAGGGAAAAATCTCAGGGGGATTGGGCGAAAATGTACGCGAGTCTCTTTTTTGAATCTTTGAAAGAAACACATAAATCTTGAGTCAACGAACCTCAAAACAGCTTCTTTTTTTTTTTTTCAAAGGAAACGCAAAAGACAAGGGGAGTAAAACTATGAAGGAGAATCTTCTTTGGTGGGTCTTGCTTCTGCATCTTTTATTCCTGGCAGGAGCCTCCCTTGATGATCAGATGCATATCTTCACACTGTTTCACAGCTGAAAATAAAGGAAGACATCTTTATATTTCAGTCAAATGTGAACATTTTGACTACCCTGCTTAAGTTTAATTATTTATTTTTACCTGTGAGAAGAAGAGAGAGAGAGACTGGATGTGTCTCAGAACAAGAAAAAAAGAACTGCACAGAAGAAAGTGACACAGGTACAACAAGTTGTAGCTGTCTATGGCTGATGTCCACAAACATTTAAGCTAATGCAAACTAAATTATTTCTGCTTCTCAATTTCTTCAGACATCCTACCTAAGGAGGTCTGGTCATCTCTTCTGCAGATCTGAAAAGACCTTTCCATAGAAAAAAACTGTAGCTTTTTACTGTGTAGCGTATCAGAACTATTAAAGGATTCTCTGACGCAAATTGCCTAGTACAGGTTTGACTAACGAATACACTGTGCTTTTATTTTGAAGTAGAGATGATCAAAAGCAGTCTAAATGAATCAATGCACATTAATGTAACCCTTTAGTTTTGTGCTGAACTAAACTTTATAACGTCCGCTAACTTCAGCTTAACTTTAAAGATTTCTGAGTTTTAAACTTAATTTCTTTCATTTAATAGGCAACAGAATTACCTTTTTTTTCACACAAAGCCTTATTTTCCTCCTAAGTACTTTGAAAAGTTGATGCACATATTATTGTAATTCTCCTTATGCCGGTTTAGATCGGTCATACGTTCATTGTTCAAAATGCTGATGCTTGTCTGTTAACAGGAACAAATGCCTCCAGTTCTGGCTTCACTCCTCTGGCATCCTCTGGTTTTTGATATTCTTAATGGTCATGTACCCACAAGAACACAAAGGTCAAGAAATTAGTTGCTCTACAATAAAATCAGAAAAGTTTAGGTGACCTTGGCTTCTCTGTTGCAGCCCCAAAGCTGTGCAACAATCTACCAATCCATATAAGAGCTGCAGAAACCTGCAAGCTTAGGTGATTTTAAGGCCCACCTCTACTTTTTAGTTTTTGAAGTAAATATTGCTTGACAATCTACTTCTTTGTTTAACATAATTTTATTTCTTTTTAAACTCATAAAATATTTTATTCATGTATTTTGTGGGGATTTTTGTCTCTTTTTGATGACTATCTGATGCTCTCAGTGTTCATTATAGTTTTTAACAACATTCAAGACCCAAGAGAGATCAATATACAATATTACAGAAGGTATTCCACATATATTGGTTATATTCAGTGATCTTCGAGGAATTTTCATCTATATAACTTATACTAGCTGTATTATTTATTTATACTGCTCTTTCTTGGACCGTTTGTTGTAAACCTGATAGAGATTTAGATCATATAATGCCACAAACATGCCGCATTGATTCAAATTTCATTTTATCCTCCTTCTGAGGCTCAGTTTGAACTTCAGAAAGTCGCCAATTCCAAGCCCAGATGTCTTACTCCATTGAATTGCTCCCAGATTGGAGCAATTCAATTGCTTTTTTTATTTACAAGCAATCGAAAAGCTATGATTAGTAAAGTGGCTGGTAAATGTAGGTTTTTAGACGAAGAAAAGTCATCATGGAAGAAAAAAAAAAACCTTGTTAATAAAGCAGTATACAGTGGCTGTCTGACGCTTTGAAGAGCCTCTGTCATGTCTTGAGGTGACTTTGAGTGTGGGTGCACTGCAGCTCTCTTGGACCTCCACTGGGATGGATAGCTGACAAGTGAAATGAGGCTATGTCTGTCTCCCCACTGGTCTACTCTGTTTTCTATTTCCCTCTGTCCCCCCTCGGCCTCAGCTTGTTCTCTCAGCTGTGTGACAGATAATTGACACATTATCATACAACGACCTTGGGTTGCAGGCAAGCCCCCGCCAATTAAAACCAGTGCCATTTCCTTCACAACTCCCTGTAATGGAAATATGTGCACTCCACTGTGTAAATGAGCAAACCATGACACCACACATAATGCAAACACACATTACGTGTATATAGCTGCTTGCTCAAGAGGAAAGCATGTGAAAACAAACATTTACAATAAATCACAAGTCAAGTCTTTAAAAGTCGATGAAAGATTGTAGATGGAGAGGTCAGTTTACGTGCATCTGTCATTAACCTTGGTCAGCAGTGGAAGGGTATCTAACTAACTTTCTAAGTCACTCAATCACAAAGAGATAGAGTGAGGGGTCGCTGAAGATGGGGAAAGATGGAGCGAGATAGACGTGGAGTGACAGAGACAGAGGATGGCGCACAGAGACGGATTGGAACAGGGTTAAGATTCGGATCGACGGTGAGAGAAGAGGGCAGAGTGGAAGAGATGGAAGAAGTGAAGCAGAGAGCTGGGGAACAGTGGGTGAGTGGGAGTTCTCGCAAATGACATGAGAACAGTTTTCTGAGTTTGTGTTGCTTAGTTACTGGGAAAATATCTATGAGTAGAAAAGACTGAGAAAATAAAGGAAGAGAGGTGAACTGGAGGATAAGGAGAGAAAGAGGGCCTCCCATTTTCAATCGGAGGAAGGAGCAAAGAAGTAGAGCAAATAGGTTGCTTTAAAAGGGTAGCCATCAATCTATCAATCTAGGTACAGTGCCAAATTTCCCTCTTTACTGCCAACTTTTCCAACTCCCTGTAGGGGATTAGAAGGCACTCAGAGGCCTGATGGGATGCATTATCTGTTCTCCATTTTCTGGGTCTTTGCCTGAGGTTTATCCTCAAGGTCCCCAATAAGTGGGACGTGTCCAGAAAACTTGTGAACAAACCTATTTTGAGATGTTCTGAAGAGATGACAGAAAAGAAACATTGCCTGATGCTTGTGTTTTCAGCAACAGCTGAGTGCTACAACATAACCCATCGGCCAAACAATAGAGAGCAATGACAGCTTTTGAGAGTTGTATCAGTTATCTTGTGAAGATTTAAGACCAACTTAAACATTTCTTGACAATCCTTTTACCAAAGAGGAGGTTCGCTGAACAACAGGATCCATTAAAACTGCCAAAAACAGTCCAAACAGTGCTGGTCAGTCATTTCCTTTGATTACCATTTCCCACTTTTGCACATTTGGTCGTACCCAACCTTGTTCTGTGCTAAACGGTCCCACTTGCAGTAGGAAGTTTTTACATTCTTGTATCAATTCATACCTGTGGTGGGAATATCCCTGCCTGCTATGAAAATCAGTAATTTAAGGTACAACGTAAGAAAGCCTTATGTCTTTTCTTTTTGGTAACATTTAAACATTTCAGATAACCAACTAGATTTTAATATCACACAAATAGCCGGTGCAAATACAAGATGCTGTTTCATATAATGCCTTTTTTTTATTTAAGGCAATAAAAACTAACCAAACCAACCTGGTGCTTTGTCAAAAAGTAATTACCCCTTAAATCCTCCTACATAAATGGTTCTACCAATCCTGGCGGCAAAACAACCACCAAACATTTGCAATACCTGACGATTTACATCACTGTGGAGGAATTATGGCCCTTTCTTCTTAGCAGAATACTTTGAATTTAGATCCAGTGGAGGATTTTAACTCACAAACAGTCTGGTTAAAATCAGGCAGCAGAATCTCAATTGGCTTTAAATCCAGACTTTCACAATACCACCACAAAATCTGCATTTTCGTTTTACTGTTTTGAAAAATCGCACTGTTAAAATTGTTAATTTTCATAAAAATGTCCAGTTCTCGTGAACCCAGTAGTCTTTGACCGCAACAACTTGTCTTAAGAGCTGGATGCACCAATACACACTGAGTCATAATGTTATGATTGCAATGTCAATCTCAGCTCCTTCTTACCTTCTTACACTACACAGAAACAATCCACCTATCCGTCCATACATACTATTTTACCCTCCCCCATGAACAAGAAGCAAGCATCCTGTAACTTGTTTACTTGGGGTGACAGCTCACTCTCAAACAGAATGGAGCAAAGCAATCCTTCAGACAGATGATGACGGACTCTTGGGCAGAGATTTTGAAGTGCTGACTCTCATCCCAGCAGCTGCTTCATACTGAACTCCAAACCCCTCCTGATGCATTTTGTAAGTCAAGGTCTGACAGGTTTGAAGGAAAAAAAAAAAGAAGCACACAATCTTCCCCTTGAATGCAATAAAAAATCATCTCCATGAAGGCCGCAGACTTGTACGCAGAAAGACCCTCATCAAGATCAACAGTAACCATGTATTTCATTTTACAGAGACTATTACTATCAATTGAAATGTTTCACTTTTTCACCTGTTACAACCTAAAGCTTTAACGTAGTTTATTGGGAATTTAGAGCAACTAAATTTAGAGCAACTAAATTCCCAATAAAGGAGAATGACTCTTGGTTTAAATTAAAATATTTTTAAAAGTACAGCATGCAATTCTCTGCTGTCCGATTGAGTGTAAGTAATTTTACCAAGAGGAATTTGCAAAGATTTAGGTCGCTAGATGTGCAATACTGGTAGAGCCATAAGCCAAAAGACAGGTGGTTCTGCAAAGTACTGACAAAACACTTTTTAGCTTTTGATTGATCAAAGATTTTCTGCCAGTTTCTTTCCATGTCACAATTGTGTTCAACTTCGTGCTCAGGTGTCTCATAATATCCCAATAAAATAACTTAATGTCTGGAGGCATAACATATCAAACTGTGGAAGTTACAAGCGGGATGACTACTTTTCCAAGCCAATATGTGATTAGACAGTACAAAAATACAGAAAGGTGTGGGAGGGGTCACTACTGTCTGTGACAGAGAAGATATGACACAAAAAAGAAGCATCTATAATGATTTTCAGTCTCAGCTGTAGTTCGGATCATTGGTTCCTATGTATTTATGCAGTACTGCTGGGCCACAAAAGATGCATGAAGGAATAAAAGATTTTTATGGCGAATCGTTGCTGGAAAACTGTCTTTGTGTCTGATCTATGAGCTCTCGCATAATGTATCCCACACTCTGCAAACCTGTTGCCATTGTGCTGAATCTTCGGCTGAAGACAAATTAGCATTTAAATGAGGCAAGTTATTTTCCTTTTACGCCTGCTCTAAATTTTTAGCGCAATTGGTTTGATTGAGATGATAGGAGACAAACTGATGGGCCTTTTTTTTTTTTTTTTTTTAGTGTTATTGACCAAGAAGAAGGTTGAGTGAACAAGTCTGCTTCAGCAACAACCCCTGCTTCTAATTCTCTGAGTTACACCCATTCAAAGATGAGATATGCAGCTCAGTAGCCTATAACCAGAACGACCCATGTTTGGCATCAAGCAGCTTGACTGATGCAAGCTGTCTTGCCTAAAGGGCCACTCCAGTGATTTTAAACCTTATCTCTACAGTGTGCGTGTCAAAGAGAGATACGTTAATGCACCTTTCTCTAGGCAGGATCACTGTATCTTGCAGGAAGGCTCTGTTCATCTCTCCGCATCCACCACAGGATGACATGGGATGCTAGGAAGAAAAGCATCATTCTTCTGAAAGTTTTGCTTCATCCTGGGAAACAAGATGTCAACATGTAACTCTGACAATTAAGATAGGATAGGAATTTTAAAAGTGGGGAGCAGGCATTAAGTATTTCTTCAAAGCATTATTTGAAGTTTGAACATTAAAAGGAGATGCTATCATTTCTCTAACCTGTAAACGAGGAAACCTGTTCCTTCAATTATTTATGCAGTTGTCATGATGTACTGTAGCACTGACCTCAAAGGCTTGTCTGACTGAAGAAATAGCACGCAAACATAAACCTATAGATTAACACTGCACTATTCTTGAGCTCTATAGTTGCTCCACTCTTAAAAAATACTTAAATTGGTAAAAGATATTTCCCTGAAACATAAAACCCACTCTTTAAAATGTAGAAATATCACTGGAGGTTGCTAAATTCATTACTATTGCTAAACCCATACTGCTTCATCCATATGGGGTATTTTCCAAAAGCCGAGGCCAATTGAAGAATTTTTTTAGCTTTGGAATTGCAAAAGAATCTGCAGAAAAAGACAAGGTAAAGAACTGTGAGAAAAATGAAGACAATTATGGAATATTTGCATATATACTCTGTTCTGGGAGAAGCAACATGCATTTTAAGACATTTAATATACAGCAACAATTAAACCATGGGCATAATAAAGGGTTCTGCACTTGCAATTATTTGTAGATGTTGAAAACTCTGGTCACGTAGCTTATCTGCTAAACGCAGAGCTGTTTACTGAGAGGACCTGAGTTTGATCCCAAACAAATAATCGATCTTGGCTAAATCAGATCTTTTTTCAACTTCAAATGAATGTATGAAAAAATATTTAAGACATGTAAGAGCTTTGAATATTAGATTAAAACATATAGCAACTTAAGTTGGTACATCTTGACGCAAAAATGTCTTACATTAGAAGTAAATGTGTTCATATGTAGTTGTTCTACATGTCTTAATGATGTGATGAAATGACAAACTGTCCAGGATTTATCCTCTCTCTTTCCCAATGACTACTGGACATGGGCACCAGCAGATAATCACAGATAATCAGCTCTATGATGTTCTCTCTTTCTTTCAGTTGTTGTTGTAATCTTTTCAAAATGTAGCTATAACGCTGCTCCACTTTCAAGTTCTTAGACCTTTTAAATTACAGCAAAATGATAAACATAAAGTGATCATAAAATGTTTGATCTACGCTCCATTCCAGGTTTGGAGAACAATCTAAACAGTCAATCAAGCCCTGCTGTAGTGAGGTGTGAAAACATGCCTAAATGAGAAATAAGAGTTCAATATACATGTCTTGTTAGTAGACTCTTGTTACAGAGGTGTAATATGTCTCTGCAGTTCTGTATTTGGATAAAGTCAGCTTGTTCAAGAAGGAGGAGCAGCTTGACTGCAGAGAAAAAGTGTCATTGTTAATACCCCAAGGCTTGGGACTGAGAATGTGTGGACAGGGATACATTATCTCCATTTGGTAGGTCATTTAGAAAAAGAGCGCTGTGTAACCTTCTTGCTGCCCCTGACTGAAAGGCTGTCTTTTTCTCTCTCAAGATATCTCTGCTCTGCGCCCCGGCTGTGAAACTCCATAAAGAGTGATGGATGTTGATGGAGACACACGGAGAGGTGATTATAGATCATAGAGTATCGAGGAAGGACGCAGACAGACAGATGGAAACTGAGAAGGAGTCGATTGTGGTCGCAGAATTGTAAATGACAGAATAGATTCCTTTTGCCTGTTGTATGTGGAGCAGCTATGCCACAGTGTGGCGAAAAGCTGAAGTACAACTACTGAGAGTGATTTAAACATGTAAGACACCACAGTAAATATTGAATAATAAACATTAGTTCTAACATATGTAATTAATGTTGTACTTAAAGTGGCAATCTCAAACAGAAATAGCTTGACAGTTTGTTCCTCTGCTGGCCAAACAAAAAGTGAGATTTGAGATTTACAACTGTAAGCAATCAGAAAAAATGGACATTGAAAAGGACAGTTTAACAAAGCATAACAAACATGTTTTACCGTATCTGACCCCAAAAGACAAATCCCCTGCCTCACCTTTTGCCCCGAACTAAGACTGAGAAAGATTTTGAAGAATCTGCCTAAGGATTACTGTCTCTTCTCTGGCTAAAAAGGGACAAGAACTGCTGCAGTTTAGCTAAAGTATGTAACTCCAATTTCCTTAGGGAGGAGAGCAGCTAAATCGCAGATATTTGGTTGATTCAAATCTTTGATTATGTCTGACAGGTAAATGGGAAGAGAATACATTTGGAGAAGGTTTTGCCCTTTTCCCTGTCATATTTCTTGAAAGGTGACACTTTTCTTTGCATTTCACACATCTCTAATGCTCTTGAGGTAAAGTTTCAACCAAAACTTACACATACAGTCTGTTCTATTCGCTCAGTTTTGCAAAGCGTGGTCGTGCTGCAAATGCTCATTTTCTTGCTTTCTTATTCTCAATAACGTCAGCAGGTCAAAACTGTTAAAAGAAAGATTGAAATAAGCACCTTGCTAACTATTAGCACTGTCCTCTTTGCTCTATTATTCTAACTTATTATTCTCAGGCTATGGGTGGGAAGTAATAATACAACCTGATGCAAAACATTGATAATGTTTCATTCTTCACTGTCTGTTCTTGTTAATGTAATATTTTAAAGACATTTTTCCAGATAGCCTTTTTTTAAGGGTGAAATGAGTACTGTTGCCATACATCAAGAACATCTTGGTTTGAAATGAAAGTCATGGTTTTTCTGTTTGGGATTTCTTCTCTTTGCTCTGGTTTCCTCCCAAATGAATATTGGGCTAATTAGCCAGGCTACATCTTCTTAGTTACCTCTGCTTTTTGATACAGTGTTGGGTTTTCAAACTGTATCATCAATAACCTTTTGGGCTTACCTTTAAACTCAAAGAAGGTGAATGTTTTTGTAAGAGATTACATTTAATCCATAGCCATGATTATTCAAAATCCTGTCTTAATCTGCAGTATTTAGCCTACCTTTGGTAAATTATGACATTTTACACTTCATCTTCAAAGGCAAACCATTTGACAGACAGTGAAAGATGTTGCCTTTACTGTACGGGGAGCTGAGTTAGAGACTTGGGGTCACACAGGTTTAGAGAAAACTAATGATTTGCGGCTGCGGATTTATGAAGTGATGTTCAGTTGGGAAATTTGCCCACAGAGCACTTTCAGGATGATGGTACTCAAATCTACTGTAAGCCCCATGTACAATATCCTGATGGCTGAGTCACTGAGGTTTTATGGATTTCTCGCAGAAATTATAGGCCCGAGTTGACACAGAAGACACTTCAGTTTAGTGGTAAAATGCAGGATGTCAAGGAGTGAGGCTGCAAGAAAAACGGTGAGACTCAAGGACGTCAGTGAGACTGGGGTTAAGATGCCACTTGTTTGTGTAAGTGTGTGTGTTTGAAAGTGCACATTTTGACCAGCTATTTTGTTCTCAGCCATAAAATAATGAAAAAGTTTGCTCCTCTGTAGATTTTAATGCAATATGAAAGATGATCTCTTTCATTTCCAACCAGAAAAAAAAAGCCCCTGGATATATTTCTTGCGCAATTGTGTCTGGCTGGATTGCTTGTGGCAAGTTGTGACCTCCTCTCCTTTTGACCAGTAGAAGTCACCCTGAGGGCGTGCCGTGGTGGCGTAGGGGATAGCGCGACCCACATTTGGAGGCCTTGAGTCCTCGACGTGGCCGTTGCGGGTTCAACTCCCGGACCCGGCGGCATTTGCCACATGTCTTCCCCCCTCTCCTTACCCCATTCCTGTCAGCCTACTGTCAAAATAAGGGACACTAGAGCCCACAAAAAAAGCCCCCTGGTGGGGAAAAAAAAACAAACAAAAAAAGTCACCCTGAGGTCACAGACAGGAGCATTTTACTAAACTCAAACTTATGAAGTCTTTACCAGCTTACATTATACCCAAATGTGGCAAGGAAAGTGTTTCTGAACTTCTACAAAATTTTAAGTTCAGATCCTTATCCCTTTGCAAACTGGGAAAGTAATAAATTAAATTTACAAATATTACTGTGATTACACTGATTTTCTGTACTTATGTTTACTTGTATTTGAATTTTTGTATTTACATTGCATTTCAAATCAGATCTGTAACTAAGTAACATACTCAAAATTGCACCGAAGTTTAGAAACCGCTTGAATCTGATCAGCTTTAATTTTACGCATTTATCTGCTGCTGTTTCTCGGTGCAGCTACTTCAGCTACTTCTGTCCCGTGGCCATTTGTTTTTGACACAACAATGAAAACTCTTACAACCTGTGCTGAAATCCCCCAAAACGTGGAGCTGCACAGGTACACAGTACAGACAAAGCTGACAGCGAAAGCCTATCGCCTTCTGCAGGAAAAATTAAAAGAAGTGAACCCCTTGACATCACTGTGATAGAAAGTAAAAAAAGAAGGAATCTACTTTCATATGCAGTCTTTCATTTTCAACCAGAGAAAAGAACAGAAGCAGCTTCTAAGATGTCAATATCACACATGAAACTATATCAATGTTTTTTAAAAAGTCATCGATACAGCTGCGACCAAAGTTTTGGAGATAATATATACTAATTTTTTTTTTACAAACTATACTTCTCTGGTTTTGTTGGAGCTATTTTGTCTTTTAGGGAAGCCGATGGAACTATATAAGTATTTCACCTCTGCAGGCCCGGACATACTCTTGGAGAATATTCTGACACTTTTGTGCACGGCCGTGTTTTTTGGTAAAATATTGAGGAGCCCACTCTTTCTGACAAGACAGAACCAAACGGATGAAGGAAATAATTGCTGGAATGAGTCATCACCCCAGGATTCTGTGTTTCCAGTGTCTCAGTCTGAAGGTTCATCTCGGAAGATCATTTCTTGCACCAGTCCTCTGCTGTCCAATCTTGATATTTTATAGAGAATATCCAACTGTATGTCATAGTATTCTTTGAAAGGATTGTCATTTTTATTGCCCTCCTTGACACTGAGGTCATCATCCAAACTGCTATCAGGTAGCCAGACAGTGTGTGCAGAAACACACACATCTTGGTGGCAACCAGATCCATTAGCTGAATACTGAGACTTGGGTGGGTATCTGCTTTGGTAAGCTGAAGCTTTGGTCACAGAAACTGAACCTCTATCAGACTAATTCTTAAATATTCAATAAATGAAAGTCCACTTTGATACAGTCTGATTAAAACACACGGAGTGATATAAGTTGCTTTGCTGTGTCTTTGTAAATAGCCTCCTATGAACAATTACATAAAAAATGCTGACAGGCCATTCTGTCAGGAATAAAAGTGCAAAAAAAGATTTTGTGATTCATCTTCATTTAATTAAAATAACATTAAAGTCATTCATATTTCATGTGATTCTTCTCTACAACAGCCTAGATCTAATTAAGTTCTAACATAGATGGTGATGTTAATAATGGAAGCTTTGCTAAAATTATTCAAAACACAAGAATTTTTCATTAATATTGTACCCTCCTAAAATGATGCTCAGTGTATTTTTTTTTCCAAAAGTGATTTTGGCATTTGGTATTTATATTTAGAAACATTAGTTGATTTTTTTTCCTTTTTTTATCATGTTTAGCCAGTTAAGAGCCATTTGTGGTTGCAGGCCCGTGCTCTAAACAGATATTTTCATTGCAGCGGACATTCAAAGCCAGACAACAAAAACAACCATCTGCATGTTGCCCCGCTGTATTCTTCAGAGGTTTCGGTCAGTGTCATACCGATATATCCAGCGCCAGCCGTGATCGTATAGTGGTTAGTACTCTGCGTTGTGGCCGCAGCAACCCCGGTTCGAATCCGGGTCACGGCAAATTTTGGACTCACGCATAATGTAGATAATTAGATAAACTAAGACTTCAAATAGAAAAACACCAGGAGAAGACAGCAAACATGCATTAAATAATTTATTGACAAAAACAGTTTAGTTTGTTGTCTTAACAGCAACTTCAACGTGTTGAGCAGAGATCACGATGATTTGGCTCAGGACACAAATAGGACAAGGCCAAAACCAATACCAATCAGGTTTGCAAAGAGGATAATCGGAGCTAATCATTTCTGCAAAACTTGCACAAGTCAGGGCCTCAAACATCTCTACACATCCAGAACGCAAACTATTTATCCTTTACCTTCCATTTGGCTATACAGAGACAGTTTCTTTCCCAGGCATGTCTCTGTGATAAGCCCTAGCAATCCCTAGACAAACAAAGAAAAAAGATCATTTTTAACATCCCACCGAATTTGTCTATTTATATTTAAATGTGTATAACTGAGAGCAAAGTGGACAGCTCATCCAATCCACAAGAAAAATAACAAAAAGTCAGTACATATGTGAATAGATAAAATACAGTAGAGAGAGAAAAAAAATTAAAAAAGGAACAGAAAGAAGTTGTCAGATGATCAGTTATTATAATAATTTAAATACTTCATTTTATAAAATTATCTGAAATAGATCTTTATTCAATTAATGAAACGATGCATACCTTGGTATTGTTCAGACTTTCCGTGTTGCCCTAAATAAGGTAAGTAAACATATCATAGGACACGTCAGAGCTACGGTTTTTAATTAAAAAGCGTGCCCCCATAACTCGCTTGTACGTTAAGTCTCGCGGTACTTCCACCCCAAATCTCGTTGAAGCGACCCAACCAGGAAGCGAATGGCGGAAATACAGCTCTATCTCACGCTTTCAGTCAGGATTTTGTGATATTTGGCGTTTTGGAAGGAGTGAACAGCGAAACAGGCAGTTGATGCCTTCAGTAAAAACCAGAGGAAGGCTTCAGAAACACAATGCGGTCGCTGTGATCCGTCCGGAGGAATCTGTGCAGCGAATGGACCGATGGACACTCAGTGACTGAAAGTGTCCTGTCTTTAAATTTGACGCCGGTAATGTTAATGATTTTCTTTTTACTTTAATTTTAAAGTCCAGTCCGTGTAGAAAAAAAATATAATTTAATGAATTCTCGCTTTCGTCGATTTTACAGCACTGTTTGTATTCATTGTGAATATTTAAACATCAAAACATATGGACATCTACCAATAAGACTTGTAATCAAAATCTTAAGAGTTAATTATTATGAACATCAGCCTAATTGTGGTTAATAACAGCTAAAACGTTTCAGCCGGTTTATTCTGAGTGTTTTATTGCTGTTGTCTGTAAATTAACCAGCTTCACCAGTAAAACACCAAACTGGAAAAGCAAGTTGTAGCAAATGGTATTCAGAAATCAGATTTAGTTTTGAAAAATGCCTTTGACTAGTTCTTAATCCCTATTTTATGAAATAATTAGCGCAGGTGCTGCTCAATAAATTACAATTTGATTGAAAAGTTGCTTTCTTTCTGTAATTCGACTGAAGAAGTGAAACTTATGCACAGAGTCAAATACTTTATGGATTTATTTGATGATTATGGCTTATAGACAAAAATTCAGCTTGTCATAAATTTAATTCTAATTTCTCTAGACCAATTACAATATTTAATACGGAAATGTCAGCTTGCTGAAAAGTATGTACTATTTTCACACTGTGTTTGTATGCATTGTGTTTCATGAAGGTGATCAGTTTGTGTCTCTGATATGGTGTTGCAGAGCCTTTAGCTCGTCGTTTATCATCAGCTCTGGTGTCTCTCATTTCCTCTTGACAATACCTCATAGACTCTCTCTGGGGTTTGGATTAGGTGAGTTTATTAATATGCTTAATATGCAATTAAGCCTATTACTGAAACTATTCTCAACAAAGCAGATACTGGTACTTTTTGGGAGTCTGAGCAGGTGCCAAGTTCTGCTCGAAAATGAAATCAGCATCTCCATAAAGTTTGGTCAACAGAGGAAAGCATGAAGGGCTCTACAATTTCCCCAAAGTCAACAATTCTGCTGACTTTAGAGTTAATGAAGCACATAGGACGAAGACTAGAAGATAAAATGTCTCTCTAACTCATCAAAAACTGTGAAACTTTACACTTAGACCTCAAGCAGCCTGGATTCTGTGCCTCTCTGCTGCGACCAAATGAAATGCAAAACATACTGTAAGAGGGAAACAATTCTTCCATTTTCTCCTTTGCTTAGATAAGGAGCTTATCTAGACAAAGTTGTCTGACTCAGACATGAATCCGTTGTGACAGACTCCATTTCTTGTGAATTTTTTGTTAGCTATTTGGCAGGCTTTATTTCACAATTTTCTGAAATCGGTGGTCTTCCTCATTACTTGCGCACCTTTTGTACCACATTTTTTCTTTCCACTCAAGTTTTCACTAATATTCTTGAAAACAGGCACTCCACTGTAAACAACTAGGTTATTCGGAAATGATCACTTGTGACTTACCCTGCGCATCACATTGTTTGTCATTGCACTGACAAAAGATACGTTTTTGGTATTAGAAAAATCTCTTTTCCATTTGCTGTAAACGATAATTATCAATTGGTGATTGTATTATAAATCCATTATACAATCACCAATTTATTTATTAGGTACACCTTGCTTTTACTGTATTCAATCTCTGGTTACCTTCAGAACTGTCTGGTTCTAGATAGCACACATTGCTCTGATATTTTTGTCCCTATTGATGTGATAACATCACACACGTTATAATGGATTCCTCAGCTGCATAGTGCATACCCATGATGCGATTTTCCTGTTCCACCACATCCTAAATGTTATCTGAGATCTGGTGACTGTGGCGGAGCACAGTGAGTGAACTCATTGCCATGCTAAGAAAAATCAGTTGGAGGTAATGGAGCTTTATGACATGCTGTGTTATCCCCTCTGGAAGTAGCCATCAGAAGACGAGTACTCTGTGGTCATAAAGGGTTGGAAATGGTCAGCATTAATACCCAGGAGTAGGTTGTGACTTTTGTGCAATATTAAGTTGATATTAAGAAATCCAAAAATATTCCAATAAAATATCGCCCACAATGATACGCTACCACCTGCAGTCTGAACTCCTGATCTATCATCTGAACTTTGCAGCTGAAGTTAAATTTTTTTGTTTTGTTTTGATGAGTCCTTGTGAATTAGTGCCTCTGTTTTCAGTGTTTAGCTGAAAGTAGTGCAGCCTGATGTGATTTTGTGCTGTTGTGGTTCAGTCGCTTCAATGTTTAACATGTCTTCAGAGGTGATATTCTTTATACGTTGGTTATAACAAGTGGTTATTTTAAGTTGCCTTTGTTATTTTTGAATTGGCCCATCCTCCCCTAAGTTCTGACAAATGCAGTGCATTTCTGTCCTCATAATGGTGAGTCACTGGATGTTTTTTTCTTTTTTTTGTTCAAAGTTGCTTCGACCCTCTCCCCTCTCCATCCTGATATTCAGTTTGAGCCTTAGCAAGTTGTCTTTACCCACCTAACGCACTAAGTTTCTGGCATATGATTGACTGATTTGCTTTTGGTTCTGGCAAGTGTACCTGATAAAATGATTGAGTTTCCACTTTTGATCAGAATTACTGAAAAAATTACCTAATTGTATGATTTATTTAGGTTTACTAAGCTTTACTGTAATTCTCACATTCCTCCATGTTTAACCAAATCTTTCATTTATAACTCTTATTATGCAGATGTATGGCCCTGCTGCTCAGCTAGCTGAGGGAGTCGTCAATCATGTTTCTGAAAACCTCCTTCACCACGCTGATTGTCGGGGTGTTTGTGGTGTATGTGCTCCACACTTGCTGGGTGATGTATGGGATAGTGTACACCAAACCCTGCGACACCCCTAAAGCAGACAACTGCATCACCCCCTTCCTGGCAGGGAACCCAAAACTACAGGTCAGCTGCTGTTAATGATTCAAACATGGCGCCTGGGTTGGCTTAAGTGACGTGTAACATCTCTTTCTGCTTGTTAGTTGAGTATCTACACCTCGGTGAAGCCAAACGCAGATGGAGGCCATACGCTGATTCACAGAGAGGAGGACTTTGATGTCAATAGCAAGTTTGAGAGGTAAGTATGCATTGATCAAAAGGAACATCTATCTGTCCATGTTTGTGATTTGGACACAAACTGATGAATTCATTTATTTCATGTGTTTTACTGTAGGATCGTCAATGTCTCACTCCCCAAGAAAACACGCAATAATGGAACATTATATGCGTTAATATTCGTCCATCAAGCTGGTCTCAATCCGTGGCAGGACCCACGACAGGTCCACCTGGTGGCTCAGCTCACCACCTACATGGTCCCAAAGCCTCCTGAGATCTCTCTGATATCTGGAGAAGATCAAACACAGGTACGTGACTTTCTGCTGTTCCCTCGTCCTCTCTGAGACTGCTTGATGTGTCACATAGGCTAAGCTAAAGCAGGAATGCATTGATCCCTTATGGAAAAGTTGCAGTAAATGGCAACATGGTTGTTCAAATTTAAGTTAGTCTGTAATTACATAAAGTGGGACTCTGTGTACGAATTGGCTTTGTTGAATATATTTAGGTCCTAATCCCAAACTTTTCTTTGACCCACCTAGTCGTATTATAGACACAGGTACTTGGTGACTATTAGGGACTGTAGCCAAATGGTGACACAAATATAAAGTTGTGTCTCATCAGCATAGGTACGATAAGAGAGATCATAATTCTCTATAATCTTGGTTTTGGGGTGCATGTAGATATCAAATGAAATGGGCCAAGAATGTAGCCTTGAGGAACCCCAGATGTGACTTTTTTTTTTTCAAATTACTAGCTGCAGTTATGCCAAATTTAGCACAGTACCAGAAAGTTCCTCTTCTTTCCCAGTCTTTTCATCCCTATATTATGATTGTCAACTGAAGCACTGAAATCCAGTGATATCAAGACAAAGGTTTTTGACATACTTCTTTCTCTGAACATGTACCTGAAAGCATTAAATAGAATGTCTATCTAAAAAGCAGGAACTTCATCCGTCAACTACCTCTGTCTTTGTCCAACAGGGTCAAAAACAGGAAGATCAGAAGAAGAAACAGCGTGATGGTAGCTCTGGAGCAGGAAGTAGAGCAAAAGGTGGAGCCACTGCTTCAACGGATCACCCAGTTTCTCATTGGCGCTCCCGTCTAACTCTCAACATCGTTGGTGACCACTTCCTGTTTGACAGAGAATACCTGCCAAGCGACGTTCACAGATACCTCAGAGTGTAAGAGAGAGATTAGTTATATTCACAACAATGGCAGCTAAGCATAAAGTGTCAAAAGATGGATATCATGCTGTGCTAAATATATCTAAAAAAGTGCAATGATATTGTTTTAATAAAGTACTCACTTTTTTAACTCATTAATAAAGTCGTATCACTTAAATTTATAGAAGAAAAATATAGTCACAACAAACATCACAGTTAGTACTTTGGTGCATATGCTCTGGGTTTTATAACAAAACAGAAATGTTCAGCAATAAATCTCAACAATAATGTTGCAGGTTGGATTTAAGCAAAAAAAAGAATCATTGTTAATAGTTTTATTGTTGTTTTAGATTCCAGAACGGGAAGAAAATGGTGTATCTACCTCTGCTGTTTGTTGACGAGCTCAGCAATAGGGTCAAAGACCTTGTGGTGAGTTTTAACCTTTAAACAAACATCATGCAACATACTGCTACTTTAGGAGCAGTAGTATTAGGAAATCAAAATGTTGGCTTTTTTTTTTAAATGATTGTCATGTTTAAAAATGTAGGAGATCAACAGCACTTCCACAGAGCTCCCTCTCTCCGTCTTCTATGACTCCATCTCTCTGGGCAGACTTCGTTTTTGGATCCACATGCAGGATGCTGTGTACTCTCTGCAGCAGTTCGGTAGGCTGAACTTTCTGTGACTTGCTCTCATAGATACCTACGTGATATCCATAATATCTAGCTAAAATGTCTGTTTTTTTGTTTTTTTTATGTAGGATTCACAGAAAAGGATGCTGATGAGATTAAAGGCATCTTTGTGGACACCAATCTGTATTTCCTGGCTCTCACCTTTTTTGTCGCAGCCTTCCATGTGAGTTTTAAAAACACAAAGAAAGTCCATGGTCGCTCTGGAGGAGCTGCAGAGATTAACTGACTCCACAAATCTGGACTTTATTGGAAAGTGTCAAAAAGAAAGCTATTCATTTATTTGTAGCTTGTGACAAGAGATGTTGGGACACAGAAAACCTGTTGAAGAAGATGCTGTGAGACCAAAGCTGAACTTTGTGATAGTGGTAGTAGTAGTTTTATTTTGACATGAACTTCATATTAACTGATCCACGTTGATATAAAGATGGGTGGAGCTAAATACAGGAAAATCCTGGGAAAGAAAAAAATACACTGGAGTATGCAAAGGACTGTTTAAAAACTTGTCTGTCACTTTTTTCAGCTTCTGTTTGACTTCCTGGCCTTCAAAAACGACATCAGCTTTTGGAAGGAGAAGAAAAGCATGGTGGGAATGTCCAGCAAAGCAGGTAGGAGTCTTCACAGCACTCGCCTTTACTCTCCTCAGTACGGCACCGGAGAACCCGGCACAAAGAACAGCTGGAAATTTGTTAATCCACTGGAAACTAGAGGATGTTTTTGATAAATCTGTGGAGAAATGTGTAAAACAAGGTAATATACAAGCAAGGCATCATCTGTGGAGGCTCTGGACTGATAAGCAGCCATATGTTGCATTTTGTTCACCTTTACAATTTTAGAGGAATGAAACCTTTTATGCTGTTTTCTCAGGAGCCATGTGAAAAACAGTGTCTGCATATAAATGACACGTTGAGAAGAATTCAGTTCCTTGATATTTTTTTATAGGGGCACAAAATTTCTCCATTAGTCTTGTGAATAATATGATGTCTAGATTTATTGACTTCAAATCTGAATTTTATGATTTGGTTGCAGTCATTGACTGAACCGTTTCTGCACCTTTTATTGTTCCTTATTTCAGTTCTGTGGAGATGCTTCAGCACCATAGTGATTTTCCTCTATTTGTTTGACGAGCAAACGAGCCTCCTCGTACTCATACCTGCTGGGATCGGCTCTATAATTGAAGTAAGGACACACATACACATTACTGCAAGCATCGATTGAGAGGAAGTAGAAGAAAAAATACAAATAGTTTAGGCCCAATAGCAGATATTTTTGCCTTCGAGTGAAAGGCAAGATAACAAAACACAACTTTAAGAGTACATGTTTCACTTCTTTCTTAAAATCTATTTATTGTAATTTCTGCAGGTGTGGAAAGTGAAGAAGGCCTTTAAAATCCAGATTTTCTGGAAAGGAGGCAAACCAACATTCCTGGTAGGTGTGGAAGTAACTTCAACACAACAACATTCTTAACATCCAGAAAACCATCTATATGTTTTCTGCAGTTGATAAAATCATTTAATGTTTTATTTATTTCAGTAATTTCATTCAAATAGTGGATTCATGCAATAGAAGATTCATTGCATTGTTTTTTATGTTAATTTTGACAATTATGGCTTACATTACACGTTTTCCTTTCCTTGGAACAGTTTGGGAAACTAGACGAATCAGAGCGGAGAACAGAAGAATATGACACTCTGGTAAGAAGCAGCAGATCTGCATTTGGATGGAAAAATACAATGTAATATTATGAGCTGATTAGCGGACATATTTAATTCTTGTTTTTCTTTTTTTTAGGCTATGAAGTATCTCTCATACCTCCTTTATCCTCTGTGCATCGGAGGGGCAGTGTACGCACTAATATTCCTGCGATACAAGAGGTAACAGTGTATAAACGCAAAAATGAAACATTATTTCTTTGTAGAAGTCATGTGATGCTGATTGCGCATTGTTCTCTTTTAGCTGGTACTCGTGGCTAATCAACAGCTTGGTGAATGGTAAGCCACTTTCTAAATAAAATATTAAAAAATACCCTTATTAAACAATTATTTTAATTTAATACCAATATTGACATGCATCATAATTATCTTAAATGTATTTCTTTTGGCTCTGGAAATTTCAGGTGTGTATGCCTTTGGTTTCCTCTTCATGCTTCCTCAGCTCTTTGTCAACTATAAGGTCAGTATTCTCAGTCGAGGTTTTTTATATATCATCAATTCACAACAAATATTAGTGCAGGATTTTTTTTACAGAACTCGTATCTTATGATTTAGACTCCAGTTTGGTCCTAATTCTCTTCATATGAATCAAATTTATTCCACTACAGTCCAGTCATACAGTAAGATTCAGATCCTGTACAAATTAATGGCAACAATACCTCTGTCCAGAGAAGGAATGCAGCTGAACAAAGAAGCATATGGAGTTTCTTTTATGTTTGCATGTTAAAAAAACACAGAGACTAGAGCAGAGTTGGAACAGAGAAAGCTCAGACATGGTAACGTTCGTGTTTTTCAAAGACAAGAAGATTTGTTAGATTAGAGTTGCTTGATCTAGATCAATAAACATTTCTTGCATGTTTGTTTTTCATCGCTTACCTCATAAATAAACTCTTATTTGGTTTATTAATTTACTCAACAGCTGAAGTCTGTGGCTCATCTGCCTTGGAAGGCTTTCATGTATAAGGTACAATCCTTTTCTCATTAGTATATTTAATAAAACATACATTTGTAAGGTATTCCAGTTTCTTCCTACAGTCCAATCACATTTGCTTAGTTAGTTGACAACACTAAAGATGAATGGATGGATGTGACATTTCTATGATGGATAATTTTCTCATTATATACGTTCAAAAATAGTTTTTCTTCTTGTAGTTTTGAGAATCATGCGACTTTGACTGTTCCCAGGCATTCAACACCTTCATTGATGATGTGTTCGCCTTCATCATCACCATGCCAACATCCCACAGACTGGCCTGTTTCAGGGACGACGTGGTTTTCCTCATTTACCTTTACCAGAGATGGTAAACACACAAACACACCTTTTATTACCAACTCCATTCATAT